>ML102635.1:42299-124331 GCA_003697995.1 Taxidea taxus jeffersonii
GACAATCTGGAAGAAATGGATGCTTTCCTAGAGACATATAAACTGCCAAAACTGAACCAGGAAGAAATAGAAAACCTGAATAGGCCCATAACCAGTAAGGAGATTGAAACAGTCATCAAAACCTCCAACAAACAAAAGCCCAGGGCCAGATGGCTTCCCGGGGGAATTCTACCAAACATTTAAAGAAGAATTAATTCCTATTCTCCTGAAACTGTTCCAAAAAATAGAAATGGAAGGCAAACTTCCAAACTCATTTTATGAGGCCAGCATCACCTTGATCCCCAAACCAGACAAGGATCCCATCAAAAAAGAGAATTACAGACCAATATCCTTGATGAACATAGATGCGAAAATTCTCACCAAAATACTAGCCAATAGGATCCAACAGTACATTAAAAGGATTATTCACCACGACCAAGTGGGATTTATTCCAGGGCAGCAGGGTTGGTTCAACATCCGCAAATCAATCAATGTGATACAGTACATTAACAAAAGAAAGAACAAGAACCATATGATACTCTCAATAGATGCTGAAAAAGCATTTGACAAAGTGCAACATCCCTTCCTAATCAAAACTCTTCAAAGTGTAGGGATAGAAGGCACATACCTCAATATTATCAAAGCCATCTATGAAAAACCCACGGCAAGTATCATTCTCAATGGAGAAAAACTGAGAGCGTTTCCGTTAAGGTCAGGAACACGGCAGGGATGTCCGCTATCACCACTGCTATTCAACATAGTACTAGAAGTCCTAGCCTCAGCAATCAGACAACAAAAAGAAATTAAAGGCATCCAAATCGGCAAAGAAGAAGTCAAACTATCGCTCTTTGCAGATGATATGATACTATATGTGGAGAACCCAAAAGGCTCCACTCCAAAACTGCTAGAGCTTGTACAGGAATTCAGTAAAGTGTCAGGATATAAAATCAATGCACAGAAATCAGTTGCATTTCTTTACACCAACAACAAGACAGAAGAAAGAGAAATTAAGGAGTCAATCCCATTTACAATTACACCCAAAACCATAAGATACCTAGGAATAAACCTAACCAAAGAGGCAAAGAATCTATACTCAGAGAACTATAAACTACTCATGAAAGAAATTGAGGAAGACACAAAGAAATGGAAAAATGTTCCATGCTCATGGATTGGAAGAATAAATATTGTGAAAATGTCTATGCTACCTAAAGCTATCTACACATTTAATGCAATGCCTATCAAAATCCCATCCAATTTTTTCAAAGAAATGGAACAAATAATCCTAAAATTTATATGGAACCAGAAAAGACCTCGAATAGCCAAAGGAATATTGAAAAAGAAAACCAAAGTTGGTGGCATCACAATTCCCGACTTCAAGCTCTACTACAAAGCTGTCATTATTAAGACAGTATGGTACTGGCACAAAAACAGACACATAGATCAATGGAACAGAATAGAGAGCCCAGAAATAGACCCTCAACTCTATGGTCAACTAATCTTCGATAAAGCAGGAAAGAACATCCAATGGAAAAAAGACAGCCTCTTCAACAAATGGTGTTGGGAAAATTGGACAGCCACATGCAGAAAAATGAAATTGGACCATTTCCTTACACCACACACGAAAATAGACTCAAAATGGATGAAGGACCTCAACGTGAGAAAGGAATCCATCAAAATCCTTGAGGAGAACACAGGCAGCAACCTCTTCGACCTCAGCCGCAGCAACTTCTTCCTAGGAACAACGCCAAAGGCAAGGGAAGCAAGGGAAAAAATGAACTATTGTGCTTCATCAAGATCAAAAGCTTTTGCACAGCAAAGGAAACAGTCAACAAAACCAAAAGACAACTGACAGAATGGGAGAAGATATTTGCAAACGACATATCAGATAAAGGGCTAGTATCCAAAATCTATAAAGAGCTTAGCAAACTCAACACCCAAAGAACAAATAATCCAATCAAGAAATGGGCAGAGGACATGAACAGACATTTCTGCAAAGAAGACATCCAGATGGCCAACAGACACATGAAAAAGTGCTCCACATCACTGGGCATCAGGGAAATACAAATCAAAACCACAATGAGATACCACCTCACACCAGTCAGAATGGCTTAAATGAACAAGTCAGGAAATGACAGATGCTAGCGAGGATGTGGTGAAAGGGGAACCCTCCTCCACTGTTGGTGGGAATGCAAGCTGGTGCAACCACTCTGGAAAACAGCATGGAGGTTCCTCAAAAAATTGAAAATAGAGCTACCTTATGACCCAGCAATTGCACTACTGGGTATTTACCCTAAAGATACAAACGTAGTGATCCAAAGGGGCATGTGTACCTGAATGTTTATAGCAGCAATGTCCACAATAGCCAAGTTATGGAAAGAACCTAGATGTCCATCAACTGATGAATGTATAAAGAAGAGGTGGTATATATATACAATGGAATACTATGCAGCCATCAGAAGAAATGAAATCTTACCATTTGCGATGACATGGATGGAATTAGAGTGTATTATGCTTAGTGAAATAAGTCAACTGGAGAAAGACAACTATCACATGATCTCCCTGATATGAGGAAGTGGAGATGCAACGGGGGTGGGGGTTAAGGTGGTAGGAAAGTAAAAATGAAACAAGATGGGATCGGGAGGGAGACAAACCAAAAGAGACTCTTAATGTCATAAAACAAACTGAGGGGGGTGGGGGGGGAGAGGGGTTGGGAGAGGGTGGTGGGGTTACGTTATATGTTTAAATAAAAAAAGCTTAAATAAAAAAAAACAGATGTGGAACTTAACAGTTTTAATGGGGAGTAAACATACATGAACACATATTTCGTGTGTTGGGTGTTGGAGCATGGGTGTTCTATTTTATGTGTGGTGGCCAGAAAATGCCTCTCTGAAAAGGTAACATTTGTTGAACAAGTGGAAGGAAGTACAGAAGCAGGTCTTGCCCATACGGGGGGGCGGGGTGGCAGTGCTGGTAGAGTGATCCACACGGAGGACCCAGTTACTGCCAAGGCCCTGAGTCAGGAGCCTGCTTAGGGCATATGAGGAATAGCAGCAGGGCCAATATGGCTATAGCTGAAGGAGGGAGGGCAGTAGTGGCCCAAACGGCAAGAGATGAAGCAGAGAGGTTGGGGGGGGCAGTATTGGGGGGGTCACATAGGCTACATGTAGATTTTTTCCTAAATGTTTTTCCTAAATATTTAGCTGGCAAGACCTAACGAGTTCCTAGGTGATGCCAGTGTATCCAAGGCATCCCCTAGGAGTATGACAGAAAAGTCTCTTGGGCTCCACCCCATACCTATTGAATCAGAGCCTCTGTGTGTGCACAACATATATGTGACACACAACATAGATGTATCACATGTGTGCATATATAACACATAGCAGTGCATATACATATAACATACATATAAATGTTAAAGTATGAGAAACACTTGTTCAGTTTATGTAAGTTAACTGTCCTACATAACAAGAAATAAGAAACCACAATTAGCACTTTATAATTTTCAGATAAGGATGAATTTTTTTAATACTGCAAAAAACATCATTGGAATTTTGATAGAGATCGCATTGAATCTGTAGCTATCTTTGGGTAGTATTGACTATCTTATCAATATTGAGTTCTTCCAATCTATGAACACCAGTGACTTTCCATTTGTGTCTTCTTTAATTTTTTTCCTCAATGTTTTATAGTTCTCAGTGTGTAAGCCTTTTGCCTTCTTGGTTAAATTTATTCCTTAGAATTTTATTCTTTTTGATGCTTTTGTAAATGGAATTTCTTAATTTTCTTTTTGGATTATTTAGTTTTAGTATATAAAACTCAACTAAATTTGTGTGTTGATTTTTTTTATCCTACAACTTTGGTACTCTAAAGATTCCATAAGAAAAGACCAAAACTGTTAGAAGAAAGAAATATGTGCAAACAGAGATAATTTTACTTCTTTCTTTCCAATTTGGATCCCTTTTATATCTGGTTTTTTTCTCTTGCCTAATTGCTTTGGCTAAGACTCCAGTACTCAATACTCTGTTAAATCCAAGTGTTGAAAGTGGCATCCTTGTCTTTTTCCTGATCTCAGGGGAAAGATTCCAGGTTTTTACCACTGACTATGATGTTAGCTTTGGGTTACTCAAAAATGCCCTTCATTGTGTTGAGGATGTTCCCTTCTATTTCTAGTGTACTGAGTGTTGGGGGTTTTTTATTGTTTTTTGTGTGTTTTGTTTTTAATCACAGATGATTCCCCAGACTCTTTACCTATTTGGTAGTTTAATGCAGATGGACACACAGAAATCTTGTGAATGTTTGAAAATGGCATGTTGGGGCACTTGGCTAACTTAGTTGGAAGAACATATGACTCTTGATCTCAGGGTCATGAGTTTAAGCCCTGTGTTGGGTTTAGAGATTACATAAATGAATAAACAAAAAAACCCTTTTTTGGTTTTAAAGATTTTATTTTTGAGGGAGAGAGGGAGAGGGAGAGAATGAACAGGGGGAGGGGCAGAGGGAGAAGCAGGCAGGCCGCTTAACCAACTGAGCCACCCAAGTATCCCCAAACAAACAAATCTTAAAAAGAAAATGGTATGTTGAAGGTGGCAGAGCCAGAAAATGGGAGTATTGTTCCTAGATATTCTCTTGGAGGATTGCTATCAGCAATGGGATTTTTTTTTTTTTTAATTTGAGAGAGAAAGAATGAGAGAAAAAGAGCATGAGAAGGGGGAGGGTCAGAGGGAGAAGCAGACTCCCCATTGAGCTGGGAGCCTGATGCTGGACTCAATCCCAGGAGTCCAGGGTCATGACTTGAGCCGAAGGCAGTCACTTAACCAACTAAGTCACCCAGAAACCCGGGATTTTTTTTTTTTAAGATTTTATTTTTGAATAATCTCTACCCCCAGCATGGGGCTCAGACTTAAAACCTTGAGATCAAGAGTCGCATGTTCTCCTGGCTGAGCCAGCCAGGCGCCCAAGCAATGGGATTCATCATTAAGGAATAAACTTCTACTCTGTGGGTTCATCCATTACAGCAGCCAGCATTACAGCCTAACACATGAGCAAATGGGTAATTTCCCAAATATATAGAAAACTGGTACTAAAACAGTGAGGAAAAAAACCCCAAAATCCATGGGAAAAATTAGGCAATGGATATGAACAATCAGCGGAAGGAAAATTCAAAGGCCTTTAAATAAACATGAAGATGTTTGACATCATAAGAAAAATGCAAGTAGAATATTGGGATTTTTTTTAATGAAAATGCAAAAAGTGTTGCAGTTTCACCTATTTATTGGCAAAAAATGTTTGAAGCACTATTGTATCAGTTTAGGTTCAGTTAAGAAACCAAAATCACTATGATACAGAATTGGCAATTTTCTGTATAAATTAGATCCCATGCAATTGTGGGAGAAGTCTGTTGGAAGGCTGTTGTTGTCTCTGGGGCTGAAGGCACTCTGATGTGCTCAGCTTGGTAGTCAGGAAGGAAAATTAGATGTGAAGAAGGGAGGGTGAGAATAAACTGTAACCCATGAAGACAAATAGTACCCACAGGTATTTTTCACTGCCTGTACCTTTGGGATGCTTGTGACCTGCAGGAAAAGCTGGTGACCTTTGCCATGAAGCTGCATGCATGCCTTGCCCAGTTCCCAAAAAGTTGGAAGGAAAAGAACCAGCAGGATTTGGAGGAACTTGAGTAGCTATGGTCCTGGATGCTTTCCCACACTAACAAAGTGAGCCAGTAAACCAGCATTCTTTGTGAGAGGCTACAGTGCCTGGTGCCCTACACTGAGCTGCTTCCCTTCTGCTTTTCAAATCTTGTACAAATTTCTTTTGTGGCCAACTCAAGCAGGGAACCAGAAAGGAAAGAGAATTCTGGGAAACAATTCCAGGTTAGCTGAGTTGACGCCATGCAAAGCCAGCACAACTACATTGGGAAGGTGTAGAAAAGGAGAGATTCTCACTGTTAAGAAAAAGATAAAATTGTAAAATTGTGTAGCATATCTTTGACCCTGCAGTTCCAGTTCTAGTGATTTATCCTGTAAATACACCTCCACATATGGGAAATGACAAACAGAAGTATATTCATTGCAGCATCTGTAGTAGCAACACTATTGCTATGAACATCATGTTCATTGATGGACATGTTCATCAATGGAAGACTGGTTGGTTAATAATTTATGACATCTCTACATTGGAAAGAATGATCCTCACTGGAGAAAGTCCTCAAACATAAAGTGAAAAAAGCAAGATACAGAACAATATATAGTATGGTACCATTTGCATGAAAAGATTTATTTTTCCTATGAGTATAATATATCCATAGGAGTATACTGAAAAACCTTAGTGGAAACATACTGATAATATGGTTGCTTCCAAGAAGAACTTAGTCACTGGGGAACAAAAATGAGATGGAATATTTGATGATAACAATTTAAAAAATTATGTACTATGTGAATGTATTATTTATTCAAAGTAATAATATAAAAATCATTTCAAGGAAATTATTACATGCATTTATTTCTTCATGCTGTTTCCAATATATGCCTTTTGAAATCAAGACCTTAAAAAAAATTCTACTCACCTATTGTCTCTGTGATATGTAAAACACAATGCACCTTTATAACCCTCTATTAAAAACACAGTGAAAAACCTTGTAACTTTTAATCAGATGAGGCATTTTTTTTAAAGATTTTTTAAAATTTTTATTTATTTGTCAGAGAGAGAGAGAGGGAGCAAGCACAGGTAGACAGAGTGGCAGGCAGAGGCAGAGGGAGAAGCAGGCTCCCTGCTGAGCAAGGAGCCCAATGTGGGACTCGATCCCAGGACGCTGGGATCATGACCTGAGCCGAAGGCAGCCGCTCAACCAACTGAGCCACCCAGGCGTCCCAAGATGAGGCATTTTTTTAAAAGATTTTATTTATTTGAGAGAGAGAATGTGAGAGGGGAGAGGGTCAGAGGGAGAAGCAGACTCCCTGCTGAGCAAGGAGCCCAATGTGGGACTTGATCCTGGAACTCCTGGATCATGACCTGACCTGAAGGCAGTTGTTCAACCAACTAAGCCATCCAGGTGCCCCTCAAGTGAGGCATTTTTATAACCCCTCAAGAGGTACTAAAAATCTACATGGAGTGATCGTAGAGTCATTGCTGGCACCAGTCCTTTTGCCTTGCTCTCCCCGGCTCCCACCAGAGGTACCACACTTTTTCACTCTCCTGAATTTTGCAGTAACAATTCCCTTGCTTTTTTTCAGTTTTACCTCAAACATTGTATCTTTCAAACACAATATTTCGCTTTGTAGGTCTTGAGGCTTTCTGCAAACATTACGTCGTGTATACTTTCTCATAATTGGCTTTCGTTTTTGCTCAGTGTGATGTTTTTGAGATAGGTCCATATTGATGCATGTAGCTGTGGTGACTTTCCCCTGCTATATGGTATGCTGCTGTGTGAATACATTGTCATTCATTCATTCATGAACATTTGATTACATCATATATACATGTGTATATATGTATATGTTGCATTGTATTTTCATTCCTTTGAATCAATAGTTCTTTATCAATTCCAGACACATAGCTTTCATCATTTGTAATATTACAAATATCTTCTCTCCTTTTTGGCCTGTCTTTTCACCTTCTTTATCTTTTGGTGTAGAAAAGCTTGTATTTTCAGGTGGCTGAATTATCAATCTTTTCCTTACGTGTTAGCACTTTTTGTATTTTGTTTAGAAAATCTATCCTTATACCACCAAGATCTTAAAGATATTTTCCTGTATTGTCTTCTAAAAGTTTTATCTTTTATGTTTAGGTCTTTAATTAGTCTGGAATTGATTTTAATAGAATGAAGTAGAGGTCCAGTTTTCTTTTCAAATGGATAACCAGTTGTCCTGTTACCATTTACTGAAGAGCTTATCCCTTACCCAAAATATGCAATACTGCCATAAACCAAGTACCCCACTAAGAGTGGCTGTGTTTCTAGGCGCTCTGTTTCCTGATTCTTAGTTTGCTTTTATTCTTTATGCCAATACACATGGGATAGCACCAGCATCTATCAAAATGCCTTCTCTGATTTTCAATCCCTTTCTCATTTTGGCCTCTAGGGATTTCCCTTGTGAGCTCAATTATGCATTTAAAAGGATGTTTGTTAGATTTCATCCAGCCTTTCTATGCCTGTAATGGGAGTTTTTCAGACTGCCTAGTTAACCATAACCCAGTGATACAAAGTGAAGTTGCTTAGCTGATTCCTAAAACCAAATGTTTGTGATTATCTCACCCTGAGGATATGAGCCAGAAAAAACTCGAAGTGCTTAAGTATCAGGGAACTTTCTCTCAGTAAAAGGAGTAAAAATGACATTTTAAATAGCAAACATGTTGGACTCTTTTGGTTAAAACTTCACATTAAACAAGAAATTGCATTGTGCATGTCAGTGAAACCTGGTCAAAATAATACTTAGATGGGGCGCCTAGGTGGTTCAATGGGTTAAGCCTCATGATCTCAGGGTCCTGGGATGGAGCCCTGCATTGGGCTCTCTGCTCAGCGGGGAGCCTGCTTCCCTCTCTCTGCCTGCCCCTTTGCCTACTTGTGATCTCTGTCAAATAAATAAATAAAAATCTTTAAAAATAAAAAAAAATACTTAGATTTCCAAAGTAAAATAAAGCAATTGAGCCAAAACAGTCAGACCCTCATGACTATTACAGGAAGAATAAAGCCAATGAGATATAGAAGTCCTGTCCTGGGGGTGCCTGGGTGGCTCAGTGGGTTAAAGCCTCTGCCTTCGGCTCTGGTCATGATCCTAGGGTCCTGGGATTGAGCCCTGCCTCGGCTCTCTGCTCAGCAGGGAGCCTGCTTCCCTTCCTCTCTCTCTCTCTCTGCCTGCTGTTCTGCCTACTTGTGATCTCTGTCTGTCAAATAAATAAATAAAATCTTAAAAAAAAAAAATTCCTGTCCTGAAACAGCTTTGTGGGGAGGGATGTGGGAAAATGTGTCCATTTTGATGGACAGCTGTGATGGCAAAGCATTATAAGCATCAGCACTATGGACATCAATTATATATGTCTCATGAGAGTTGTTAAGAGAATTAAATGAGTTAATGCCTGTAAAGAACTCAAGTGTCTCATATATAGTATTATGGGAGCACTTGTTAAATAAAAACAAGGGGTGGAATTACAACCATATCATTTGAATGATGTGTCCCTATTACCTCCCGTTAAGAAGCATGGAATCCACAGAGCTGAGCAGTGGTACAGAGAAGAGTCACTAACATTTTATCTATTTATAGCCAAATTCATCCAGAGGTATAGACTGTCCTGTCCTCAGATTGGAGGTAGAAATTGGGAGACAGGGAGAGATATCACCACCTTCTTTAAATAGGTCTCATTTCCTTTTTAAAAGATCTGGTGTTGTGTGCTACATTTACTAGGGAAGATTTAAATAAATTACTCCAGAACCATCAGCAACATGCTTCATAGTAAATTCACAGATTAGGGAAGCCTGAGTGGCTCAGTCAGTTAAGTGTCTGCCTTTGGCTCAGGTCAGGATCCCAGGATCCCGGGATCCCTGCTCAGTGGGGAGCCTGCTTCTCCCTCTACCTGCTCCTCCCCCTGCTTCTGCTCTCTGGCAAGTAAATAAAATCTTTTTTAAAGATTTTATTTATTTATTTGACAGACAGAGATCACAAGTAGGCAGGGCAGCAGGCAGAGGCGGGGCGGGGGGAGCAGGCTCCCTGCTGAGCAGAGAGCCCAATGTGGGGCTCGATCCCAAGATCCTGAGATCATGACCTGAGCCAAAGGCAGAGGCTTTAACCTACTGAGCCACCCAGGTGGCCCATAAATCTTAAAAAAAAAAAAAAAAAAGATTCACAGATTATAAGGGAAACACACTTTTCATTATTCATATAATTTGTCAGAATGGGCTCAATTATTTGGCACTATGACCTCTTCAGTACAAGGACTGTATCTTCTTCATTTCTGGTACCCGGCACAAAGGGAATGTTCAATCAGGCATGAGTGGCTGGGCAATGTAACTTCAAATTACTGCACCTTCTGAAAGGCATCCCAGGGCCATAACAACGCATTCCTCTGTTCCTGAAGTCCTCCCATTTTTATTTCACCAGGGTTGGAATCCTTTCAGGCATCCTGCCTGCAATATATTCATTGACTATGTGATGTCTTCCCATCACTATAATGTTCAACCAGGGGCAAAGAAATCAGCAAATTGGCTTCTACAATAAGTGAGAAATAAGTGATGATTCTCTTCCTACTTCCAATTTCTGATATTTGCAACAAAGTCTGCAAATTAACACAGCTCAACAAGCATGTATTAAGTCTTAACCATAGGCAAGCTGTAGAAACAAAGATGAAAGAGAGGTAAATCCCAGCCCTCCCTTCCTGAAGAACTAGTTTACTAGGGAAAACAGACATGAAGCTTCACAGCATTAATCCCAATTGTAATTATTATTTTGGTTTAATACCTGCCTTTTCACTACATGGTAATGAGGACAAATCAGAGTCTGCTCTTTACCACTATATTGCTAGCATCTAACAGTGTCTGCCGCTTAAAGCACTCAATATTTATCAAATATTTATTGTCAAATATTGTTTCAAGAGCATCAAGGATTCAGTGTGCTCACTGCAGGACAGTAGGGTAACATGAACACTTTGCCCTTTATGTTCTATGTTGGGTATACGCATGTGTTGAAAGCGATTCCTTCAGTGGGAGCTGATCATTGTCAAAATTGTGGGGTTCTTTTTCCAAAGTGATCAAAATTTTGTTTATCAGGACTTCTGCTTGGGAACCACCTTTGCTTCTGGTAAGTTCAGAGGAGCCAGGAAGTGACAGGGAACAAGTATTTGTCTTTGATTCTAAGTTTTAAAGAGGAAGGGTATAGTGTGACTCAAAGTTAAGAATCATTAGTACACCAAAACAAAACAAGAAGAATATAGGGAGCCACAAGATTCCATGGTTCCAATGATACCAGAAAGGCAGTCAGGTTAAAGTCAGAGTGGAATACAGATTGTCCATCTGCCTAGAAAATGCCCTGCAGTCTTTCTTTCTGAGGAAGTGAAATGAACCAGCAGCAGGCCACAGGAATTTTGTACAAGACAAGATGAATACCAGTGAGGTGGCCTTGTTAAGGTCTTTGTATCTCTTAAAATTCTGACTCTGCTTTTTACTTTCCCCTTGCTTCAGAACACTACAACCACCAATGGCTGAGATCTTCATATGATCGCTGTTTATCCAACCTGATTCTTTTCTTTACTTTCTACCCTGAGCTTTTCATTCCTCTGCAAAAACTTAACCTCTCTCCTTCTTGTTTTCAAAAAGAACATTAAAAAGAGAGAAAAAAGGCAAAGCTCTAAAATAGTAAGATATATAGGCTTTTGTTTTTATGCTTATTAATATCCTATGTCTTCAAAAATACAACCTCATTACAGGCATTAAGCACATTCTTTTTGTGGGCCCTTTCTGTGGACAGGGATCACTTTTTATATTTCTTTTATTACTCCCAATAAGCGTAGTTCAATGCCAAGCACATATTAAGCACTGGGACAGTCAAGGGAACATGTAACAAATGTAATACACTGGACACACTTATGATAAAATAAAAACTGAAACCAAGAATTTTATGTATTCGTTTCTGTCCTTGTTTTCCTATACATAGTACCCCATTTGGATGCCCTTATAAGCCCTTACCAGACTTTATTTTAGCTGCCAATTTAGATTAGGTCTTTAATATCTTCCATGAAAAAATAACATACTGCAACTTAAAAAATGACAGAAGTAAAATAAGTAATGACGAATGTTTAAAAATGAAGAAGGCTCTGATAAAATTTTGGCAATTAATCAATATAAGGATGTTTTTATCATTCATCTAGAAGTACAACTCAAGGTTCAGTTTATTTTGCAATAGCTATCTCTGTACCTGATAGTCAATATTCAAACATCAATGGATTATTAATTTTTATTTAAAATTTTTAATAAATTACTAATCTTTTCAAATTACAGTTTTTCCCCTTAAATTTACAGAGATGAAGAAAAGTAACACACTAGACAAGTTATTAAGTATAGTCTCAGGCTTATGAGGAATTACAACTGCTTTCAAAAATTACTGAAATGTCTTTTCAAAGAAAATCATCATACAAAGATATGTTTGTCCATATAGCAGACTGTAGATAGCCACAAATGTGGCATCCTCAAAACAGCACGTAACTAGTAAATGTAATGCCACAAACCAACTTACTCCTTTAAAACTTCACTAAGTAATTCCAAGGAGTACAAAAAACATTACAGGCTTCAAATGTTTATCCTAAGAATTAGGTAGTCTTCTTGGATTTTTTCTTCTCTGCTTCTTCCTTTTCCTTTTCTATTTCAGTTACTTGTAATTCAATTTCTTTGGCACTAAACATCTGAAAATATTTTAAAAAGCAAATTTCAATTATATCAGTAATTTCTAAATATTTCCAATATGAAGGAACCATTATATTTTATACATTTATATTTTCTATTTAAACTTTAATTTTATATCTTCAAATATATAATAAAGTACATATAAGCAAAATACTTGTAACAAATATGGACAAAATCTGAACTCTGTGATATTTCCAGTATTGTGCTAAAAAGGCAGGGCAAAGTGTTATACTGTATTATATATCTTCTATATGCATATAATTCTGAAAACATTTTAATGCCAGCTTACTCTGTTCATGAGCAAGTAACTCATTATTGAAGTCCCCTCTCCACCCTACTGTGTGTTTATCTGATAGGGTTTGCCTATTTTATCAGCCATCAGAATAGCCAGGGAGTAGGGAAAAGATGACTTACACTGCTTTGTTTACAATTCCCTCACTAAGTGTAAAGCAAAAATAGCTTTTATTTTATATAAATCAATTTTATTATATTTAAAATTAAAGATGGGAGCAACTTGCTCAAGGTCATACTATTAAACATATCAATTTGCTGGAACTTAGATTTGTCTAACTCTAAACTAAATCCAGGCCTATCCAGTTCAAAGGCCATGCCCTATCTGCCACACAGCATTTCCTGAAACAGCACAGGGGAGGGAGTCTAACTTTGCTGCCAGTGCACCTATTATCCTACCAGGCATCAGTAAGAAATATATGCATGACTGGGTGGGTTTGACCATTTGGGTATATATGTATGTGCTGTAGCTGGAGAGTTAAACCTGGCCCCGTTGGTTTTGTGTCCTTGTGCTGTTGGCATATCTGTTCTGAGACCCTAGACAGCAGGGGTGACAGCATGGCCCAGTTCTCATCTCCACACGTTGTGCTCAGCATCATGGTTATTTTTGTGGGGCTGTGCAGGGGCAGAACCTACACCTCTCTCCCCGTTTTTCTCATTCCTTATATTCCCATCTACTGGTTGGCTAATAAACGGTAGGAATGTGGTGTCCAACAAGGCAACTATGCAACTCAGAAAACAAAAACCCCATCACTCCATCCAACACTGATTTTAACACTATTTCCTCTTGAAGTATTTTCTTTAAAACAAATGTATATGTAAAATTATCCTTTTTAGTACACTTTTCATATAGTTTCCCATGCTTTAAGTGCTTTTTACACTCTCAGCTAGACAGTTGGCAGACTGCACTGTGTATAGTCCTACCTGAGAAACAAGCGTGAACCACATTTCAGATGTTCTTTACCAGTGAGTCCTCTGTCACAGTACTCTGGACCATTTATTTTGTGGTTCAGTGTTTGTTTGTTTGTTTGTTTGTTTTTTTAAGATTTTTTCATTTATTAGTTAGAGAGAGAGAGAGAGAGAGAGAGCGAGCACAGGCAGACAGAGAGGCAGGCAGAGGCAGAGGGAGAAGCAGGCTCCCTGCTGAGCAAGGAGCCCGATGTGGGACTTGATCCCAGGACGCTGGGATCATGACCTGAGCCGAAGGCAGCCGCTTAACCAACTGAGCCACCCAGGCGTCCCTGTTTGTTTTTTTTATAACTTTTTTTTTTAATCTTTTTTTTTTGGTTCAGTGTTGTTTTTTTTTTTTTAAGATTTTTTTATTCATTTATTAGTTAGAGAGAGAGCGAGAGCGAGCAAAGGCAGACAGAGAGGCAGGCAGAGGCAGAGGGAGAAGCAGGCTCCCTGCCGAGCAAGGAGCCCGATGTGGGACTCATCCCAGGACGCTGGGATCATGACCTGAGCCGAAGGCAGCCGCTCAACCAACTGTGCCACCCAGGCATCCCTGGTTCAGTGGTTTTAACCCATAATGGCTAACAAAGGGTACACAAAGAATAATGCCAGTCTTGTCACAAAGAAATACAGAAAGGTTATCACAGTAGATATTAAAATTTAAGTCTTACAGAGGCTCAAGGCACTTTTTTTAAAAAGGTATTTATTTGAGAGAGAGATATTGAGAGAGAGAGAGAGATCATAGAGGAAGAATGAGAGGGAGAAGCAGACTCTCCCCTGAGCAGAGAGCCCAATGGGGGCTTGATCCCAGGGCCCTGAGATCATGACCTGAGCTGAAGGCAGATGCTCATGTGCCCCTCAAGGCATTTTTAAGTGAAAAGTAGAGAAAATAGATTTTTTTAAAAAAAAGTAGAAAATAGATTTAAAAAAAAAAATCAAGGGGTGGAGGTTTTTTGACATAATGAAAACTAACACTATGTTAGAAGCCTGGAGGTCCAAGAGTTATACACACGATAGCTGAACGACACCACCAGGAAGCATATCTTGATTTCACAAGATCTAGAAAGATGGGGAGATGAACTGCTCTTTATAGGAATACCTTGTTTTGATTGTGCTTTGCAGATTCTACATTTTTTATAAGTTGTGGTTTTTTTTTTCTTTTTTAAATAAGCTCTCTGCCCAACATGGGGCTTGAGCTCAGGACCCCAAGATCAAGAGTTGCCTCTCCTGACTCAGCCAGCCAGGCGCCCCTGTGCTTATTACAAGTTGAAGGTCTGTAGCAACCCCAGGTCGATCAAGTTTATAGGCACCATTTTTCCAACAGCATTTGCTTACTTTGTATCTGTTTCACATTTTGGTAATTCTTGCAATATTTCAAACTTTTTCATTACTATTATATTTGTTATGGTGATCTGTGATCAGTAATTATGACTCACTGATAGCTCAAATGCTGGTTAGCATTTTTTAGCACTGTATTTTTAAATTATGTACGTTTTTTAGACACAATGCACACTTAAGAGACAATGGTATCATGTAAACATAACTTTTATATGTATTGGGAAACCAAAAAATTCATTTGACTTGCTTTATTGCAATATTGGTTTAATAGTGGTGAATCCTCAGTGTCTCCAAGGTATGCTCTATGTGGAGCTGGGAATAAGTATCCATAGTCAAGGTATATACTAATCCCATATATGGCTGACTTAGTGGGGGTTCCTACTTAGAAGAATATATACTAAATGGGGTAAGCCAACATATAAATCTCAGCTTCTCTAAGTCTTCACAAAGGACCAGAGATAGGTAACTGCTGGCAATAAACACATGCAAATTAGTGAACATTAGCCTGTAGAAACAAAATAAATTACATCATAATGTCAGTTGTTGGACTAATAGGTTTTTCAGGCTTTTAATGAAGACTCACAGGTGTCAACATTTTGATAAGATTCAACTGTTGTCAAATTACTTTATATTACAGATGTTTTTTCCTCTTTGGTTAATGACTTACTTTCAAAGGCTGGTTTCTTCTTATTACAGCAAGTTCAATGTTTTTTCCACCAGACTGGACAACCTAATTTAGAACAAGCACGATATTAAAATTACTTCAGCAAATCTTATTTTTAGAAAGGAAGTAGATAAGAACAAACCTTCTCTCCCCATGTTCTTCTGACTATGCTTTATTAGATCACTTACTTCTAGCAAAGCTCTTATTGCTAATTTGATAGTCTCATTGTCGTTTGCTATAGCATCTTCTGTGTAATTCTTTTCTAGAAATTCTCGGACAGTTTTAGCACTTCGGCCTATTGCATTTGCCTTGAAAAATAAAAGATAATTATTAATATCATTGCAATTTGAATGAATTTATGGTTACTCAGTGAAGTTTAAAGTTTACCAAGACATTTCTTAGTATAATTACCAAATGAAAATTGTAGTTTTGAAAACTTAGCAAACATTTCAGCAGCTCATTTTGTTACTATGTGAATGATCCATAATGGCGGCGTGACTTATCTTCAAACATCCCACTGCCTTGTCCTGGTCAATGCCTTCTACTACTTTAATGGCTCCCAAGTCCTTGATAACCAGGGAAGACTGAAAGAGTTGAAATTCAAAAGATGTACAGAGTAAAGGAGGTAGGACTTTGCAATATAGTACCAAAGGAAGAAAGAAAAAAGGATAAAAAGGACATTGACCTGAAGAAGAAAGCTGTTTGCATGAATAGGACTGTGTGCATCATTTTCTTAGAACTTAGAAGAAAGTGGTCACCTAATTATTGATTCATTATCTTTGATTCTATAAGGGAGAAAAGATTCTTCCATTCTGTTCCGCATTCTTCTTTGTTCTTTAGAAATTTTCATCAGATGCCCTGGCTTCATAGCCACAGGTGGTCTACGGCATGTTCTTTTAATTCAGTCTAAATATCTAGGCAAGTATTAGTGATGATAATGAGGATGAGAATAGTAATTCTTTTTTTTTTTTTAAGATTTTATTTATTTGACAGACAGAGATCACAGGTAGACAGAGAGGCCGGCAGAGAGAGAGGAGGAAGCAGGCTCCCCGCCGAGCAGAGAGCCCGATGTGGGGCTCAATCCCAGGACCCTGGGATCACGACCTGAGCTGAAGGCAGAGGCTTTAAACCACTGAGCCACCCAGGCGCTCCGAGAATAGTAATTCTTATATAACAGAGCACTGATGTGCCAGGCACTATGCTAAGCATTTTACATGGATTATTTCCTTTAGCCATCACAAAACTAACTGAGTAGTTACTGTTATAAACTCTAATTCATGAATGAAGAAATGGGGACTTGGAAAGGTTAAAATAAGCTTTCTCAACCTCAGCACTATTAACATTTTGAGGTGAATAATTTTTTTTTTTTGCTGTGGGGGTCTGTCCTGTGCATTGTAGGATGTTTAGCAGCCTCTGTCCACTAGATGTTAGTAGCACCCCCGTACCCCAGTTGTGACAACCAAACATGTCTCTAGATATTGCCAAATGTCTCTTAGGGGGTACAAAATCACCCCTATTTGTGAACCAGTGTTTTTAAATAATCTTGCCCAAGATCACATAAGTAGAAGAGTTGAGCTTTGAAACCAGGTAGTCTGAATTGACACTCCAAGCTCTGACCTCTAGACACTGTGCTGCCACATGCCCCTTTGCTATGATGACTTTAGAGAGAGGAAAGAACCAGCAGAAAGGCCCATCCTTGCACTCAAGGATCCTGCCATTGAATGAGGGAATGTCTCAGTTCTAACTGGTTATGGTTAGTATTATGATTATAGGAAAGAGATTGCAAAAGAGATGTTAGGAAGTGAGCATGAAAGCATACCTTTTGTACTACATGACAGTGTATTGTTCTGGTGAGCAGAAGGTTATTTTTACTTCACAGAACTTTTTCTATTCCTTTATATTTCAGAGGGTTAAAAAAACAGCTGTGAAGTTTTAAATTAAATTTTGTAGCTTTGAAATTTCACTAAGATCAAAGGTAAAGACTTCAGACTTGTATGACTTTGAAGTATTATTTGCTACTAGCTTTTTGGGGGTAACTAGCTGTTGCCCAGAGAGGAAGGATATAAGGTAAGGGTTTATCCAGAAATCTCAATGAACCCTTAGAAAGTTACCTTATAAATTTCTGGTGACTTTCCTGTCCAATTCTTCTAACTGGCAATACAAAATTCTTTAATTCTTACCTACTTGACTGGTTTCTTCTTACCACACTTATATTCCCACCCTTCCTCCAAATCCATCACAACAGACTCTTAGTTTTGCACTGTTTTTTCCTTCATGCCTATAATGATTAATGATAATTTTCTATGGCAAAGATTATTAGCAGCCAACCCCAATATCCATTCTTCCTTTGTGACAGAACTCTAGGCAATATGCCTGCTGAAAAGCGTCATTTCCTAGTCTTGGTTACCAATAGGAATATACAAGTGGAAATGGGTAGACCCTGTGAAACCTTTGTTGCCTGGAATGCAGACCGGTTGGCTGGAGATCTAGCAGCCACTCTGAGCACATGGGCAAAGACTAAGATAATAAAAGAGACAAATAACAGCAACTGTCTACCTTTAAACTCATTAGATGAGAAAAATAAATTGTTATGTGTTAAGAATCATCTCATCGGGGCGCCAGGGTGTCTCAGTGGGTTAAAGCTTCTGCTTTCGGCTCGGGTTATGGTCCTGGGGTTCTGGGATCAAGCTGAGCTCTCTGCTCAGCGGGGAGCCTACTTCCCTTCCTCTCTCTCTCTGTCTGCTTGTGATCTCTATTGGATAAATAAATAAAATCTTTAAAAAAAAATCATCTCATCTCTGTTGTTCAGAGCCAGAATACCTCACAGATAAATTTTTGTATATCTTAAAGATAAACAGAACAAAAATTGATGGGGTACCTGGGTGGCTCAATTGGTTAAGTGTCTGCTTTGGCTCAGGTCATGGAATGATCTCAGGGTTCTGGGATGGCACAGTGCTAGGCTCCCTGCTTAGGGGGGAATTTGCTACTCCCTCTCCCTCCACCCCTCCCCCAGGGTTGTGCACATTCTCTCTCACTCTCTCTCAAGTAAAATAAATAAGATCTTTTTAAAAAAAGATTAAAAATTGATGGGGCACCTGGGTGGCTCAGTGGGTTAAGCCTCTGCCTTTGGCTCAGGTCATGATCCCGATCCCGATCCCAGGGTCTGGGGATCGAGCCCTGCATCAGGCTCTCTGCTCAGCGGGGAGCCTGCTTTCCACCATCGCCCCCGCCCCCTCTCTGCCTACTTGTGATCTCTCTCTGTCAAATTAATAAAATCTCTTTAAAAAAAAGATTAAAAATTAATAAAGAAGATGATTTTGACAGGAATACTTTATTTACTATTAGAATTTCTTAGGTGATGAGTAATACAATGGTTACATTTTGTGTGGTCTTCTACAGAAAGTATGAAAGCCTGATGATTCTTGATCTTTCCTAGCTCTTTTAAATCCACTCCAATCAAGCTTTATCACTATAAGATGTTCTTTTTTTTTTTTGTCAGATAGAGAGTGCAGGAGCGAGCACAGGCAGACAGAGTGGCAGGCAGAGGCAGAGGGATAAGCAGGCTCACTGATGAGCAAGGAGCCCGATCCCAGGACACCAGGATCATAACCCAAGCTGAAAGCAGCTGCTTAACCAACTGAGCCACCCAGGCGTCCCTCTATGAGATGTTCTTGTCAAGGTCAGCCATGACCTGCCCATCACCCTATCCAATCATTTCGCTTCTTACCTGACCCATCAGTGGCTGTAGCTCAGCTGACCAACTCTTCTTGGAATACTGTTTTCACTTGTGATCCGGGACATCCCCTCTCTGGGTTCCCCCACTCCTTCATAGACTATGCTGGATACTTCCCCACCTTCCACTGGTCCAAAACTGATCTGTATCAGGTCTTGCCTGGATTATTATTTGACACAGCCTCCTAACTTGTTTGCCTGGTTCTACCCTACTGTATAGTCTGTTCTTAATACAGCAGCCTCACAGATCCTTTACAAATAGTTAAGTCAGATCATGTTACTTTAATATGCCAAAACCTCAAATGGCTTTCTTCTTATTTTTAAAATTATTTTTAAATATTTTATTT
Source organism: Taxidea taxus jeffersonii (assembly GCA_003697995.1). Taxonomy (NCBI): domain Eukaryota; kingdom Metazoa; phylum Chordata; class Mammalia; order Carnivora; family Mustelidae; genus Taxidea; species Taxidea taxus. Next base: position 61,984 of record ML102635.1, read on the forward strand.
ATTTATTTGAGAGAAAGCAAGCACAAGCAGGGGTGGGTATGGGAGTGGGGAGGCAGAGGGAGAAGCAGACTTCCCACTGAGCAGGGTGCCTGATGCTGGGCTCCATCCCAGGATCCTAGGATCATAACCTGAGCCAAAGGCAAATGCTTAACTTCCTGAGCCACCTAGCCACCACTACATCACTCTCTTTAATATCCAAGTGCTGGGGTCCAAGTGCTGGGGTACCTGGGTGACTCAGTGGGTTAAAGCCTCTGCCTTTGGCTCCGGCCATGATCTCAAAGTCCTGGGACGGAGCCCCGAATTGGGCTCTTTGCTCAGCAGGGAGCCTGCTTCCTCCTCTTTCTCTCTGCCTGCCTCTCTGCCTACTTCTGATCTCTGTCTGTTAAATAAATAAATAAAATCTTAAAAACAATATATCCAAGTGCTATTCATGGCCTTCAGATCCTACAAGATCTAGCCCCTCCTACCTCTGTTACTCATTCCTCATGACTATCTTTCTGGATTCGCCACAGCACAGTCATATGCTCCACACAGAGCTTATAGATATGGAACATACAGCCGTCTTGGAATTTCACCCTATTTGGTTCCTCTGATTGGAATACCACAGAAATAAGTACCTGGCCTGCTTCTTCACTTTCTCCAGGACTCTTTAAATATCACCTTTTCAAAGGTGCTTTCCCTGACTACTTTACCTACCAATCACACTCTATCCTCCTAACCTTGATCTTTTTCACCCATAGGACTTATATTAAATAAACATCATCTGTACCTTTTTTTGTCACCTCTGTATCCCCAAACCTAGAACAATATTTGATATATAATTCAAATATGTATAGACTGAATATTTGTTAAATTATAGACTACTAATATATTTTATTTTGTAACTTTTGATGGTAATTATCTTTGGGAATCCTACACTATGATATCCTTAAGTACAGAGATATCAACTCACATGCTTACTGCTCTGGTACTCAATTCCTTCTTCATTTCTGGTCTCTTAGGATTTTCCATCTTTTTTGTGAGTTTAGCTATGCATTAAAAACATGTTAATGATCATTCTGGCTTTCTACATGGTTATAGCAGGAGAATTTTTGATTAGTTCAATTTAATATAATGTGCCAAACCCCAGAACGTGTTACTCCACATAAAAAAAAAAACTTTCTGCAATATGAAAACATATAAAGAAGAAAAAATATTTCAAATAGAATGTCCCCTCACTACTGGTCTGGATACTGCCAGAACTACTGGGCTAACTGATTTTTTTTTTTTAAGATTTTATGTATTTATTTGAGATAGAGAGAGAGAGAGAGAGAGAGAGAGGGTTGGGGGTTGGGGAAGGGACTAGAGGGAGAGGAAGAAGCAGGCTCTCCACTGAGCAGGGCAACTGGCTTGGGCTTGATCCCAGGACCCTGGGATCATGACCTGAGCCAAAGACAGACGCTTAACTGCCTGAGCCACCCAGGCACCCATGAGCTACTAACTGATTTCTTGAGACTCTTCTGTTATGGAAGGCAGCTGTATGCCCAGAGTAGAAGAGAAACTGACTCTGGATATGAGTTTCCCTTCCCTGTATCAAATGGCCCACCTTCTGTGAACTTGCTGAGTGCTTGCTTCACCATCATGATATCCTACAAAACATTGCTGGTGACCAAGAAGGAAGTGAGAGAATACACTTATGACCATGGGATTCACTGGTTTATGTTTCATGTTCTCTGATTCTAAAGAAGCCAACCTGATAAAAACGGGGAATAGCCAACTGAAGACTGAGTTGTAGCAGTAGAATCTTATGGAGCCAAGAACCTGTATGTGCCCTGACATGGGAACCAGTAACTTCTTTCATAGCCACAGATCTAGGAATCAAAGGATACCTGTCTCATTAAACTCCTAATGGGGCACCAATAAAATTTTTGCTTCTTAGGTTGTATTAAAACTCCTAGTTCCCAAGTTGGTGGGGTGGTGGCAAAGGGAAAAGAGGCAGTGTTCTGCTAGGGGATATAAAAATTTCACTGGACTAGAAGCTGAGACTGCCCTTTGGCAGTTTTGGACACCTCCTGCCTTTGAACCAGTAGGCAAATAAGGGGTTACTGTGAGGATGGCATGACTTATTCTGATTATCAAGGGAAATAAAGTAAACTGTTATACAATGGGACCAGGGAGGAGATGTCTAGAACTCTCTTCGTATTCTCATGTGAAGTCAAATAAAGCTAATGGAAGGCTCTATAATCTATTAAGGCAGAATATGTAATGGACCATAATCTTAAAAAAAAAAAAGTTTGTGTTAAGGGCCAGATATAGAACCCCAACGAACCAAAGTGCGGTATCAGCGATTTCTGTTCTCGTTTCTGCTACAGGTCATGTGGCCAGTTTATATTTTGAATTTTCTATTTCTACTGCCCATTTCACATGTCTTCTATCTGTAACTATATCCTAGCACTACAACATATTGTCACCACATGGTACCGTAGCTGTGTCCTCAATAGCCCACTGTATCACTTTATCAGGCTACTGGTATTATAGTAGGTCAGAGTAAAAAACAAAACATAGAAATGAAAAAAAAAACAAACACCTGATCTCATGGCTAAAGTGCTATATATAGTCTCCCCCAAGCAGAAATTAAACCAGAAGATTTTTTTTCTATTTTTCAAGACTAGATATCAGAATAAGCATGATGTAATGGATGGAACACTGTACTAATAAAGAAGAAGACCCTGAGTTCTAATGACAGCTTTGTTATTAACTAGTGCTGTGAACTTTAAAAAAAAATCACTTAACTCTTGAGTCTTGGGTACCAAATATGTAAAATAAAAAAGTTTTCAAATGTCTTTTGTTACAGATTTTTTTAATTTATTAGTTAGAGAGAGGGAGAGAGCAAGCACAGGCAGAGAGAGAGACAGGCAGAGGCAGAGGGAGGAGCAGGCTCCCTGCCGAGCAAGGAGCCCGATGCGGGACTCGATCCCAGGACGCTGGGATCATGACCTGAGCCGAAGGCAGCTGCTTAACCAACTGAGCCACCCAGGCATCCCTGTTACAGATTTTTTTAAAGCTTCATTTGAACTCAACCAAAATCTTACAATAAAGTACAATATGTGAAATCAGTTAAATGATGATACATGGCCTTCACACACCACAGCAATGCATAGTTTCAGACCTAGATGATAAATTCCCAACAATTTAAAAATTCCATAATTTGGGGGAGGCTGGGTAGCTCAGTTGGTTAAGTGTCTGCCTTCAGCTCATGTCATGATCTCAGGATTGTGGGATCGAGCCCCATGTTGGGCTCCCTGTTCAGCACGTAGTCTGCTTCTTCCTCTCTCTCTGCAGCTCCCCCTGCTTGTACTCTCTCTCTAATAAATAAAAATAAAAATAATTCAAAAATAAAAATTCCATAGTTTTCCTAACTAGTTGATTTTAAAATAAAACCGTTCTCAGTATGACCCTAGGGAGCAATCAAATTAAAATGGAAAATTATTTTATTTTTTTAAGATTTTATTTATTTATTTGACAGAGAGGCAGTCAGAGAGAGAGAGAGGAGGAGGAAGCAGGCTCCCTGCTGAGCAGAGAGCCTGATGCGGGACTGGATCCCAGGACCCTGAGATCATGACCCAACCTGAAGGCAGAGGCTTAACTCACTGAGCCCCTAAAATGGAAAATTATGTAAACTTGGAAATTGTTTTTATGATATTGAAATGAAGTATAAAGATGTAATGATTAATACAAACAGAAGATGGCACACTTTAAAATATTTAGAGAAAGACTGAGGGTAGTAACTTGTTTCGTTCAAGGTATAGATTTGCGAGGCATAAGAAATCTAGTACATGTAAAAGATTTTTTAAATTAGCACAAAAAAGTCTGGTATCTGTAATAGGTAAATTCATAGTTTCTGATTACCAATTAGTTTGTCTAGTTAGCTTAAAAGAAGATGTGCAGCTACCAGTATCCAGATCTTTGTGGCAAGAATATAATCCACTGTTTTAATGGCCTTGTTAATTGGTTTATAAAACAGTATGAGTGTGGTCAGCTCAAATCAATTCCTTTAGTTAATACAGACATGAAGACCAAGGCAATACTTCCCATTAACTTATTTGGCTTTTGATAACAGTAAAATAAAAATTTCATGAAATTATTCAAAGTCTGGGTATTTAAATTTTTTAAAAACATTTTATTTATAAATTTGAGAGAGAGCAAGAGAGAGTGAGAACGAGTGGGGGTAGGGGCAGAGGGAGAAGAGGAGGCAGGCTCCCCGTTGAGCAGGGAACCAACGCAAGGCTCAATCCCAGGACTCTGGGATCATGACCTAAGCCAAAGGCCGACACTTAACTGACTGAGCCACCCAAGCACCCCTTTAAACTTTTAATAAACTAAAAATTATTCAGATTTTATAACGTATTTCTATTTTTATATATGAGAATATACAAAAATTTGTTTCTGGAAATTGCTACTAGTTTCCCTAGACCCTAGACTTTTGTATTAGATTTGAGTGGACCATTAAACAGATTATTGGGGTACTGAAAGAAAAATAACAACTTATGCAGAAAACAAACTATATTCTAGGAATGATGTGGGAACAATTGTAATGTACTGCCATATTAATAGAGATTCATCGTTTGGGGTACTCTAACTCTCCTAGGATAGAGAAGGCATTAAATATTTCACCATGGAGTTTAAATGCTCATTCAATTCTGTATTAAAAGCAGAACGACTATTTCTACTCAAAGCAAGTATCTGTATGAGGCAGTACTTATTTGGAAGAATGAATGATGATAGGAATCAGATATATCTCTTATTTGGCCATTTATATATACTTAGGTTTGTCACATCTTTTCAAAAGAAGACCCTGTGATTAATAACCCAAAGTGCTGGGGTATCTGGGTGGCTCAGTCAGTTAAGTGTCCACCTTTGGCTCAGGTCATGATCCCAGCGTCATGGGATGGAGTCCTACATCAGGTTCTCTGCTCCGTGGGGAGCCTGCCTTTCCCTCTGCCTGCTGCTCTCCCTGCTTGTGCTCTCTTTCTCTTTCCCTCTGTCAATTAAATAAAATATAAAAAAAAAATAAACCGAAGTGTTTTTCTATCCATCAAAACATCATAGTTGCTGACTAGCTAAATGGTTATGTAAAATTTGTACCATCATCAATACTTTAATGCAATGTAATTTTTTGTCCTATCCCTGAAAGTGATAAAACATTTATTGTGAATACATGTATTCAACTTCTAAAATGCATTAACAAATTTATGACTTACCTTCCAAGCATGGTAAGTACCAGAGGGGTCAGTCTGATATAATCTTGGGATACCATCGTCATCAAAACCTACAATTAAGGCAGAAATGCCAAAAGGTCTTCGTCCATTGCTTTGTGTGTATTTCTGAAAAATAAAATGTTTTTATAACTACTTTCTGTATAAGGCCATACAAAGAATAGTACTATTATCAACTAAGAAATTTTGATAGCAGGGGCGCCTGGGTGGCTCAGTTAGTTGAGTGTCTGCCTTCGGCTCAGGTCATGAACTCGGGGTCCTGGGATCAAGCCCCATATAGGGGTCCTTGCTGAGTGAGGAGTCTGCTTCTCCATCTCCCTCTGCCCCCTGCCTGCTTCTGCTCTCTTTCCCCCAAATAAATAAGTAATCTTAAAAAAAAATTTTTAATAGTAAAGTATTCCTGCTAAAATAATTTTTGTCAATTCTTATTATATATTTAAGATCCTCTTCCTGACTTTTTCTGGACTAACTTCAATTCATGATGAAATTTTAATGAAATTAATGTATATGGTGGATAAAATAGTAACTTTTTTTATATATGGTCTTAAAACTGGTGTCTTGTTTCTCTATATATTTTCTGGTAACATAACTGGATTATAATCTTGTTAATATAGCAGAGAACTGTATATGTACACCATTTTGGTTCCTACCTAGTAAAACTGATTTTAGTGAGCTGTACTTTGGAAGCAAGTTCTTGGGGCTGACTTTGAGAGATACAATAATTGTTACCATTATAATCAATATTCTTAATTGATACTGTTATTATCAAGTATATTCTGTTCCCTATATACTAAGTTATCTCTACAGAAAACTCAACTAAGATATTTCTCGAACAAGGAAACCTTTGTCTCTTTAGAAGAAAATGCATTTTTTTCTTCCCAGACAGCATGGCACTGGAAACCAATTGTATTTCTTTTTACTTTAGTGCCAAGAACTTCCTGGATTGTGCTCCAAAGAGTGGAATTCACATTAATTCTAAGACTGGTGCTCCTAGAAGTTGTACACAGGGCAGCCCTGACAGCAAGCTCAAACTTACAGCTTTTTTTCCATTTTTATATTTTATTATTATGTATTTTTATTAGGACCTCAAATTTTGAATGCAAACAGTTGGGCTACAAATGTAAACAACTCTTAAAGAGCAGGGTTTATTTGTCTTCATTCTTCTGTATTTCCTAATATTCCTAGTTCACACAGAGATATGAAGTAGATGCTTTGTAAACAGACCTCAGAGGAGAGACCCTTTTGTTTAATCAACCATGTTGTTTTTTTTTTCTTTAATGAAAAAGTACTTGCCCAGGCTTAAAATAATTTCAAAGTACAAAAGATGTCCATAAAGGATCTCTTTTGTTGCAGAGCCCCAGATCCCTTCCCAGTAGCGATCACACTGTTACAGGTTTACAATATTAAATGTTCTATGCGGGAGCTTTTATTCTTCTAGAAGAAAAACTAAAAGCCACAATTGGGAACCTCGTATACACAATGTTCTACACCTTGCTTTTTTGGTGGATATAGTGTGGAGCTCAGCAGGAAGCTTGAACTCAGGACCCTGAGATCAAGCCCTGAGCTGAGATCAAGAGGTGGATGCTTAGCCGACTAAGCCATGCAGGCACCCCAGTGGATACCTTTTTAACTGCTGAGAAAATCAAAGCAAATAAAAAGGTAAAGTAGAATAATATAAAAATGTTGGACTTCCTTGCAACATAAATTTTTTAAAAAAGGTTATTTTTTATAAGTATATAATTTAAAATTTTAGTATCCAGAATATATAGTTTATTTAAAAAATCTCTACATGGGGACGCCTGGGTGGCTCAGTTGGTTGGGCAGCTGCCTTCGGCTCAGGTCATGATCCCAGCGTCCTGGGATCGAGTCCCGCGTCGGGCTCCTTGCTCGGCGGGGAGCCTGCTTCTCCCTCTGCCTCTGCCTGCCTCTCTGTCTGCCTGTGCTCGCTCTCTCTCTAACTAATAAATGGGTAGAATCTTAAAAAAAAAAAAAAAAAAAATCTCTACATGGACAAATGGCGAAATCCATGCCGGAAAGTGCTCTAAATGCTTTAAATGTATTAAATCATTTAATCTGTAATGCAACTCAACAAAGTAGGTATTATTTTAATGTTTATTCTATAAATAAGAAAATTAAGACAAAACAGGCTAAATAGTATGCTCCCAACACTAACTAGGAAGTAACAAACCCAGGATTCAAAACTCCCAAATTCTGGCTCTTGGAGGCACATTCTTAACCACCAGAGTGCCTGTCAAAAGGACAGATAGTTTACACTAGAAGAAATGAAAATAGCAAACCAACATGTGGGGGGAAAAAATCAACCTCAGTACTAATTATAAAATACAAATTAAAACAACAATTACAGTACTATGTTATACTTATTTGCTAAATAAAAAAAAAATGAAAACCCAAGGCTGATGATCCTTCAGGGATACATTTATGCCTTGCTGGTTGCACAATAAAAATTGGTTCAATCTTTTTAGCAAGCAATTTAGCTACATATAACAAGAGTCTTAAAACCAATTATAATCTCTAATCTAGTAATTTCATACTGAAATTAATTTAACAATATAATTCAAAAAAGAAAAATAAAGGCTGTGACAAAGATAGAGTAATGTTATTAAAGTACTAAATTGAGAAAGAGAATGAGAAATTGAAAGAAACTGAAAACAATCTAAATAATTACCAGTGAACAACTGGAAATAGTATTATATAGTTAGTAAGAATGATAAGGATGCATAAGGATTATGCTGTCAAACATAAAATACACATAAAAGATACAGAACAAATACTTACATACATAGTGATTATACTTAATGTCAAACCATGTACCTGTGTATGCATTCAGAAAGTATATCCAGAGGTGCCTGGGTGGCTCAGTAGGTTGAGCATCTGACTCTTGATTTCAGCTCAGGTTGTGATCTCAGTGTTGTGAGACTGAGCCCTGCATTGGGCTGTGCTGAGTGTGGAGCCTGTTTAAGATTCTCTCTCTCCCTCTCCTTCTGTCTCCCTCCCATTGCATTCTTTCTCTGTCCCTCTCTAAAATAATAATAAATGAATCTTAAAAACCAAACAAAACAGGTCATATCCAAACCTGCTCAGTTGTGGTTAGGTTTGTAGGTAAAAGAACCATGGGTATTTTTTTAGTAAACATGTTAAGAAAAAAAAAAGTTTTTAATTACTGTATCACTAGAGGTATAGAAATCCTCTTAAGATATGAAATTTATTGGGATGCCTGGGTGGCTCAGTTGGTTAAGCGGCTGCCTTCAGCTCGGGTCATGATCCCGGCGTCCTGGGATCGAGTCCCACATCGGGCTCCTTGCTTGGCAGGGAGCCTGCTCCCGCCTCTGCCTCTGCCTGTGCTCGCGCTCTCTCTCTCTCTAATAAATAAATAAAAAAATATGAAATTTATTGCTCTTTGAAATTTTATATAATTCTTAGAATTGATAGTAATTGAGATTTCTAAGGCTCAACTTAATGCAGTCCACTGGAATAAGAGTATGAACATGAAGTTAGTGTGAGAAGGAATAAGGATTTTAGTAGATTTAATAGATTAAATGACTGGAAATATTGTAGTATTCCCATGATAGGAACCATAATGATGTAAAAAAAGAAAACCTTTAGAAATCTGTTGGAATAGTGGCTTACCTGCTTTAAGGTTGCTATGAAGCGAGTTATATATTCTACAGTGACTGGGTCCTCAACTGTGAGCTTATGACTCTGGCACTCCACACGGGCTCTGTTTATTACTACTCTAGCATCAGCGGTCAGTCCTATAAAAGTAGGTAATACATTTTCAAAAAAGAATGACTCTTGTCAAAAGGGTTTTTTTCTTTTTAGCTACCATGAAATCTTTCTTATAATGTCCATTGTTTTTTCAATATATGTTCATTATAAATAATTTATAAAACAGAATATCACTTGTCCAACACTTAATACTTAATCTAATGCATTCTTATTTACTTTTTAAAGAAATGGTTTTAGGGGTGCCTGGGTGGCACCCCTTTGGCTCAGGTCATGATCCTGGACTCCGAGGATCAAGTCCCAATTCAGGCTCCCTGCTCAGTGGGAAGTCTGCTTCTCCCTCTGACCCTCCCCCATCTCATGCTCTCTCTCTCAAATAAACAAAATCTTAAAAATGGTTTTAAAGAAAAATAAACACTAACATTAAGTACCCTATTTCCCAAAGCTCAAAATGGTTTAACTCACAGTGGTTGGTCTGTTTATTAGATTTTATTGAACATTTTCTAAAAATCTCTATAGTCATGTTTTTAAAAACTATTTTTGGGGAAGATATCAAAGGCAGACTGATCAAAGGCTGATGGCTTATCCGGTTTCAAAATCAATATACTCATTATCAAACACATACCCACTGAATTCAAACTGAGTTCAATATAACTGTGACATGTGATTTCTATTAGCCTTTTGTCTAAGATTAAGGGTTTGAAAATCAAGAATATTAAAACAGAAAAAGAAAAGTCTTCCTTTTGCTGTACCAAAACCTCATGTAATTAATTTTCCACATTTCTATAAGGAAATAGAATGTGATTCTATAAAAACAACTGACCCAAAACTTAAATGCAACAGTTGCAAACATTGCTATTAGACTTCTCTGGCATTTGTCCTTTACATGGCCATTTTGTTTCTTTCCCCATTCTCTTAATAGCACACTGCCAGGAAAATGCATTCACAAAATCTCTGTAACAGTCATTTCTGAAATAATCATCAGTCTTTGCATTCACAAACTCATTTTCCACTTCCACACCATTTCAAATTGTGTTTCTACAAATGGAAGATTTGTCAGTCCCTGAAGATAATGAAGAACCTGTCACAATATGCCACTAAGAATCACCCCAACACTCATGAGTAGGGTGCAAATTTTAATTGGGTCGTTAAAGAGGGAAAAACTGATTCTATTCTCTCTGCAAAATATGAGAAGCGTCTGGCTGGCTCAGTTGGTAGAGCATGTGACTCTTGATCTTGGTGTTGTGAGTCTGAGCCCCATGTTGGGGGAACTCTACTTTTTAAAAAAAAGTTTTTAAAGGTTATTAAAAATGTTATATAAGAGAAAGAAATGAGAAGAGATTCACTTTACCTATCCTATGGATTAAAAGCTACACTCAGGGACGCCTGGGTGGCTCAGTGGGTTAAGCGGCTGCCTTCGGCTCAGGTCATGATCCCAGCGTCCTGGGATCAAGTCCCACATCGGGCTCCTTGCTCAGCGGTGAGCCTGCTTCTCCCTCTGCCTGCCACTCTGTCTGCCTGTGCTCACTCCTGTGCTCTCTATCTGACAAATAAATAAATGAAAATCTTAAAAAAAAAAAAAAGCTACACTCAATTAGAAAATGTGATCCGAAAGGAGATTTCTAAGTTATTTCCCCTTTACAATGTAAATATGATCCAAAACTACAGAGACATAAAAGTATATTTGAAAAGTAGTGACATAACTGATTCAAGAAAAAAATTAGTGATAAATTTGCCAAACCATATAAGTAATACATTTGTGTGATTGTGTTTGTTTTTAACATAAGAAATAACAATTACACTAATCAATACCAAATGTCTAGGAAAAAGAGAACAACTTCAATTTATTTTGTTTTATTTTATTTTTTTATTTACTTGATAGAGATCACAAGTAGGCAGAGAGGCAGGCAGAGAGTGTTAGGAAGCAGGCTTCCTGCTGAGCAGAGAGCCCGACATGTTGTGGGGCTGGATCCCAGGACCCTGAGATCATGACCTGAGCGGAAGGCAGAGGCTTAACCCACTGAGCCACCCAGGTGTCCCGAGAACAACTACAACTTAAAGATAGCATTGAAAATTGCAATTTCACATTCTGTAGGTTACCTTTTAGTTTTCTTATTTCCTTTGCTGTGCAGAAGATTTTTATTTTTGTTTTGTTTTTTAATTTTTTAATTTAATTTTATTTTTTAAAAGATTTATTTATTTATTTGACAGAGAGAGATCACAAGTAGGCAGAAAGGCAGGCAGAGAGAGAGAGAAGGAAACAGGCTCCCTGCTGTGCAGAGATTCCCAGGACCCTGAGATCATGACCTGAGCTGAAAGCTGAGGCCTTAACCCACTGAGCCACCCAGGTGCCCCTGTTTTGTTTTTTTAAATATTTTATTTATTTATTTCTCAGAGTGGGAGAGAGAGAGCAGACAAGCAGGGGAGTTGCATATAGAAGGAGAAGCAGGCTCCCTGTTGAGTAAGGAGCCTGATGCAGGACTTAACCCCAGGACTCTGGGATCAGTGACCTGAGCTGAAGGCAGATGCTTAACCAGCTGAGCCACCCAGGTGTCCCTAGAAACTTTTTATTTTGATGGAAGTCCCAATAGTTTATGTTTGCTTTTGTTTCCTCTGGCTAAGGAGACATATCTAGAAAGAAGTTGCTATGGCCAACGTTAAAGAAGTTAATGCCTGTGTTATTCTCTAGGATTTTTATGGTTTCAGGTCTCACATTTAGGTGTTTAATCCATTTTGAATTTATTTTTGTGTATGGTGTAAGAAGGTGGTCCAGTTTCATTTTTATCCATGTTGCTTTGCAGTTTTCCCAACACTATTTGTTGAAGAAACTTTTTTTTTTTTTTTTTTTTTTTAGTCAGTCTTCTTCCCATTGGATATTCTTTCCTACTTTCCCAAAGACCAATTGACCAACAGTTGTGGGTTCATTTCTGGGTTTTCTGTTTCGTTCCACTGATCTATATGTCTGTTTTTGTGCCAGTACCATAATGCTTTGATCACTACAGACTTGCAATATAACTTGAAGTCTCGAATTGTGATTCCTGCTTTTCTTTATCAAGGTTTCTTTGACTATATACAGGGAGTTTTGTGGTTCCATACAAATTTTAGGGTTTTTTGTTCTAGCTCTGTGAAAAATGCTGTTGGTATTTTGATAGGGCTTGCATTAAATGTGTAGACTGCTTTGGGTACTATAGACATTTTAAAAATATTTGTTCTTCCTACAGAATGGAAGATACTTGCAAAGACCTGAGAAAGGTTAGTATCCAAAATATTTGAAGAACTTATAAAAGTCAACAGCCCCACAATGAATAATGCAACTAAAAAATGGACAGAAGACATGAATAGACATTTTTCCAAAGAAGACATACAAATGGCCAACAGACACATGAAAAGATGCTCAGCATCACTCATCATCAAGGAAATACAAATCAAAACTACAATGAGATAACACCTCACACCTGTCAGAATGGCTAAAATCAACAACACAAGAAAGAGTAGGTGTTGGCAAGGATGTGGAGAAAGGGGAACACTTGCACTGTTGGTGGGAATGCAAACTGGTGCAGCCACTCTGGAAAACAGTATGGAGATTCCTCAGAAAGTTAAAAATAGAACTACTCCTCTATAATCCAGTAATCACACTAGTAGATATTTACCCAAAGAATACAAAAATACTAATTCAAAAGGATACATGCACCCTGATGTTTACAGCATCATTATTTATAATAGCCAAATTATGGAAATAGCCCAAGTTCCATTGACTGATGAATGGATAAAGAAGATATGGTGTATATATATACAATAGAATATTACTCAGCCATAAAAGGAATGAGATATTGCCGTTTGTAATGACATGGCTAGAGCTAGGGAATATTATGCTAGGCAAAATAAGTCAGTCAGAGAAGATAAGTGTCATATGATTTCAATCATATGTGTAACTTAAGAAACAAAACAAATGAGTAAAGGGGGAAAAAAAAGACAAACCAAGAAACAGATTCTTAACTATGGGGAACAAAGTGAGGGTTATCAGAGGGGTTGAGGGATGGGTGAAATACGAATGGGGATTAAGGAGTGCACTTGTGATTAGCAATGGGTGTTGTTAAGAAGTGTTAAATCAGGGAAGCCTGGGTGGTTCAGTCTGTTAAGCAGCTGCCTTTGGTTCAGGTCATGTTCCCAGGGTCCTGGGATTGAATCCCGAATCGGGCTCCTTGCTCAGCGGAGAGCTTGCTTCTCCCTCCCTCTGTCTCTGCCTGCTGCTCCCCCTGCTTATGCTCTCTCTTTCTCTCTGACAAATAAATAAAATCTTAAAAAAAAAGTGTTGAATCACTATATTGTATACCAAAACTAATAATATACTATATGTTAACTAACTGGAAATTATTTTAAAGATTTTTAAAAATTTATTTATCTGACAGACAGAGATCACAAGTAGGCAGAGAGGCAGGCAGGGGTGGGGGGAAGCAGGCTCCCTGCTGAGCAGAGAGCCTGATGCGGGGCTCAACCCTAGGACCCTCGGATCATGAGCTGAAGGCAGAGGCTTTAACCCACTGAGCCACCCAGGTGCCCCAACTAATTGGAATTTAAATAAGAACATAAAAAAACTGCAATTTCACTTTGTTTATATATAAGCAATCTATAAAAGAAGTCCTCCATCTAGTGCTTTCATTTTTTTTTTTTTTTAAGATTTTATTTATTTGAGAGAGAGAGCAAGCAAGAGAGAGCAAGAGGAAGAAGCAGACTTCCCCCTGACCTGGCCTGCTGAGGGGTTTAATCTCAGGACCCTGGATCCCCGGACTCTGGGATCATGACCTAAGCCAAAGGCAGACGCCTGGCTGACTGAGCCACCCAGATGCCCCTCTAGTGCTTTTGAATTCATACCACAATTGTATCTTGAAATTACTTTCACAATGTAAAATTTCTACAATGTAAAATTTAAATGGAATTATACATGGCACATAGAAATAATTATTTTTTTCAAATTCTTTGATTTTTTTCCCCCTAAGGGCTGTTTTCTAAACATTAAAAGTACAATATAACAACATTGACAAAAGAATGTGATTTTTTCAAGATGATACTATGTATTTTTTCTGATATGTACTCATTGTAAAATATTCCAACAGAGGGAATAAAAGCTACCACATAATTCCACAAGTTATAAACAAAACAATATTGTACATATTATTCAATAACCCACTATTTTTAATATATATTGTGAATACTTTCCATGTCAATACATATAGATCCTATGACCTCCTTTGTTTAAATTTAAATTCGATTTAGTTAATATATAATGTGTACTGGTTTCAGGAGTAGAATTTAGTGATTCATCACTTACATATAACACCCAGTGCTCATCCCAACATGTGCCTTCAGTGCTCATCACCCATTTAACATATCCTGCCCCCCTTCCCCTCCAGCAACCCTGTTTGCTCTCTTTACTACTAGAGTCTCTTATGGTTTGCCTCCCTCTATGTTTTTATCTTTATTTTTCTTCTCCTTCCCCTGTGTTCATCTGTTTTGTTTCTTAAATTCCACATGAGTGAAATCATATATTCGTCTTTCTCTGATTGACTTATTTTGCTTAGCATAATACACTCTAGTTCCATCCACATCATTGCAAATGGCAAGACTTCACTGTTTTTGATGGCTGAGTAAGTTTCCTACACACACACACACACACACACACACACACACACACACAAAACTCTTCTTTATCCATTCATTAGTCAGTGGACAATTTGGGCTCTTTCCGTAATGTGGCTATTGTTGATAGTGCTATTATAAACACTGGGGTGTGTTTACCCCTTGGAATCAGCATTTTTGTATCCTTTGGCTAAATACCTAGTAGTGCAGTTGCTGGGTTGTAGGGTAGTCGTATTTTTAACTTTTTGAGAAACCTCCATACTGTTTTCCAGAGTGGCTGCACCAGTTTGCATTCCAACCAACGGCGCAAAAGGGTTCCTCTTTCTCTGCATCCTCACCAACATCTGTTGTTTTCTGAGTTGCTAATTTTAACCATTCTGACAGGTGTGAGGTGGTATCTCATTGTGGTTTTGATTTGTATTTCCATGATAATGAGTGATGTTGAGCATCTTTTCCTGTATCTGTTAGCCATCTGTATGTCTTCTTTGGAGAAATGTCTGTTTATGTTCTCTGCCCATTTCTTTCTTTTTTTAAGATTTTATTTATTTGTCAGAGAGAGAGGGAGAGAGAGGGAACGAGCACAGGCAGACAGAGTGGCAGGCAGAGGCAGAGGGAGAAGCAGGCTCCCTGCTGAGCAAGGAACCCGATGTGGGACTTGATCCCAAGACGCTGGGATCATGACCTGAGCCGAAGGCAGCTGCTTAACCAACTGAGCCACCCAGGCGTCCCTCTCTGCCCATTTCTTAACTGGATTATTTTTTGAGTGTTGTTTTGATGAGGTTTTTTTATAGATTCTGGCTACTAGGCCTTTATCACTGGTAGGTCATTTGCAGTATCTTCTCCCATTCCGTCAGTTGCCTTTTAGTTTCGTTAACTGTTTCCTTCGCTGTGCAGAAGCTTTTTATCTTGACAACATCCCAATAGTTCATTTTTGCTTTTGTTTCCTTTGCCTCCAGTGACATATCTAGTAAGAAATTGATGAGGCTGAGGTCAAAGAGGTTGCTATCTGTTTTCTCCTCTAGGATTTTGATGGTTTCCTGTCTTACATTTAGGTCTTTCATCCACTTTGAATTTATTTTTGTGTATGGTGTAAGAAAGTGGTCCATTTTCATTCTTCTGCATGTCCCTGTCCAGTTTTCCCAACACCATTTGCTGAAGAGACTTTTTTCCATTGGATATTCTTTCCTGCTTTGTTGGAGATTAGTTGATTATTTAGTTGTGGGCTATGACCTCTTTTTTAAAATGCTACTAAATAGTAAGAATGACAACATGGTAGTAGTAGTAATGATAGTGGTAATATTAATAATATATGCCAGATATTGTTAAAAATGCTTTTTATGTATTAACTCATTTAATTATTGTAATAAATCAATAATGATAACACTCATCAGCCTCATGTTAAGATTAAAGCAAGGGCAAGGAATAGTTAAGTACTTTGTCCACAGTCATAGGTGTAGTGGGCAAGGAAGTCTAGCTTAGAACCCAGTTGGTATGGTTCTAGAGCATATACTTTCAAGCAGCTGCTTGGATATGCCATGTTTGATTATGCTAGTTCCCAGTATTAGACATTTAGGCATTTTCCAATTACAAAAATCAGTTAACATGTGGGGACGAATATTAGTAAATGCTTACTTTCTCTGCTAAAAGTCATGTTCATATTACAATTTTATATTAAAGTCAAAAAAGTTTGTATACCAGAAGTTAAAGCATTCTATATCATTTATACTAAGATGATTTCTTTAAATTTTTTTCTTTTATTGTAGTAAAATGTACATAACATAAAATTTATCATTTTAACCATTTCTAAGTTTAAAACAGTACATTGGAACCAAGAACATTTACACTGTTGGAAAATCATCACCATCCATCTCTGGGACTTTATTTTCTCAAACTGAAACTATGAGCCCATGAAACTTTCCATTCCCCCTCCACCACAATCTCTGGCAACCACCATTCTACTTCCTGTGTCAATGAATTTGACTAGTCCAGGTATTCTTGTAAAAGTGAAACCATATAGTAATTATCCCATTATGACTGCTTATTACACTTACCATAATGTCTTCAAGATTCATCCATGTCATAGCATGTGTCAGAATTTCCTTCTTTAGGGCTTAATTATATTCCATTGTATGGATATAGCACATTATGTTTACCCATTCATCCGTTGATGGATACATGGGTTGTTTCCATCTTTTACCTATTGTGATTAATACTGCTACCAATATGGTTATACAAATATCTTTTTGAGTCCCTGCTTTCAGGTCTTTTAGATATATATGCAGAAGTGGAATGGTTGGATCACATGGTAATTCTGTATCTAATTTTTTAAGAAACCACCATATTGTTTTCAATAGTAACTATACTATTTTACATCTCCACAGTCTTGTTAACCCTTATTTTGTTTTCTTGATAATAGCCATCCTAATGGATGTGAAGTAGTAATTCATTGTGGTTTTGATTTGCATTTCTCTAATGATTAGTGACATCGAGTATTTTTTCATGCATTTATTGGCCATTTGTATATCTTTTCTGGAGAAATATTTATTTAAATTCTTTGCTCATTTTTGAATTCAGGTGTCTGCTTCTTTGCTGTTGTGTTCCACACATTCTTTATATATTCTGGTTATTAATTCCTTATCAGATATGCAGTTTTGCAAATATTTTTCTACCATTCCACAGACCAAGCTGAAACCAAGAGTTGGATGCTTAACTGACTAAGCTGCATAAGGAACTAAATGGGAAGCGTTGGGCACATGATGTGACTAAAATTCTTATGAATGGAACTTAATCTAAAAGGTATTTTGAAATTTTAAATAAATGGGGCATTTACATTTATTTGTGTCTTCAATTTCTTTCAGGAACGTTTTATAGTTTTCAGTGTACAAGTCTTTTGTCTCCTTGGTTACGTTTATTCCTAAGTATTTTATTCTTTTTGATGCTACTGTAAGTAGAATTATTTCTCTTAATTTCCTTTTTAGATAGTTCACCATCAGTGTATAAAAACACAACTGATTTTTTTCATGTTGATACTATTTGCTCCAACTTCATTCAATTTAATTATTACCTCTAACAGGTTTTTTTATATGGAACCTTGTTTTTAAAATAAGATTTTATTTATTTACTTGACAGAGAGAGACACAGTGAGAGAGGGAACACAATCAGGGGGAGTGGGAGAGGGAGAAATAGGGTTTCTACTGAGCAGGGAGCCCAATGTGGGGCTTGATCCCAGGACTCTGGGATCATGACCTGAGCTGAACCCAAACACCTAATGACTGAGCCACCCAGTTGCCTCTTTTTTGTGGAATCTTTAGGGTTTTCTATATGCAAGGTCATGTCATCTGTAAACAGAGCTATTTTTATTTCTTCCCTTCCAATTTGGATGCCTTTTTTTTCTTGCCTAATTGCTCAGGGTAGGACTTTCACTATTATGTTAAATAGAAGTGGCAAAAGGAGGCATCCTTGGCTTATTCCTGATCTTAGATGAAAAGCTTTCAGTCTTTTGTAACTATGGTGTTTTTTTGTGAGTTTTTCATAAATGACTTTTATTATATGGAGATCTTTTCCTTCTATTCCTAGTTTATTGAGTGTTTTCATCATGAAAGGGTATTGAACATTGTTAAATTCTTGTTCTGAATCAATTGAGATGATCATGTACTTTTGTCCTTCATTTTGTTACTGTGGTATATTTATATTGATTTTCATGTGTTGAATTATCTTTGTACTCCAGAAATAAACCCACTTGTTCATGGTATATAACTCCTTTAATATGTTGTATTTGGTTTGCTAGTATTTTGGTGAGCCTGCTGTTGCCTGAAAGCCTTATCCTATCAGTACATCCCAGTGAGACAGTGTTAATTTACCCAGGTGTCACCTTCTGCATTGTATCCTGGATTGTTCACACCTGAAGCCCTGTAGCTACTTGGAGGGGCTGTTCTTCAGATGCCCGGTGGCCCAGCAGCTGTCCTTCCTGCATAGTGGTCTCATGAACAACCTCTACCTATGCACCCTTGACTGCCTGGTGCCTCTGCTCCAGTGGCTCATTCCAGCTGCTGAAGTGGCCTCCAGAAACTTCTTCAAGAGCCTTTGGCTTTCTATGGGATCTCAGTATAGATAGGCTCTCCCATCAGTCTGATGGAGATAAGCACTGGTGGTGCCCCTCACTGCAAGAGGTCATGGAGGCATTTCACAGCCTGGAGGCCCCAGTCCTGCTCTGGGACTATAGGGGCCCTGTCAGCATGGTGGAAGAGTGTTTAAAAATGACACTAGCCTGAGCTGGAGTGAGCAGCAGAACAGCCCGCTGGAGACTGCCTTAGCCATTAGCCTGAGCTATCTCTATAAGTTCCTGACACTGAGTACCCTTGCAAAGCCAGGGGCCTCCACTGATGAGGACCTCTTGGGCCAAACTGAGCTGATGTCCTTAGCTGGTGTGGGCGGGGGGGGGGGGGGGCTCTGCCTGCCACACAAGACCAATCTCCAGCAGTTTCTGCTCCTACTCTTCAAGAACATCCAGCAGTGGCTAGGGAAGCTCCAGCAGCTGTGCTGTACCCTGAGCTAAGTGTCAGATCACCATTACAACTGCTGGCACTCATGAAGTTCTTCCTGGACGTGACCTTCTGGAGCAGACAGCTTTGAAGCCAGTTCAGCCTTGTGGTCTTTGCCCAGAGCCTGGACTAGCAAGAGACATTCTCTGTCTGGCAAGAGAAGGCCTAGTTGTCTTTGCTCAGCCAGATCGTGAGCCTCATGAGTACCTCTGGTACTCATGCCTCTGGTAGTACCTGGGCTCTGAGACCTTGCCACCTTGCCAGGAGCAAGAGCCAAAGGCCAGTGCTGAGCTAGACCACAAGGTCTGTTACCTGTGCCATAACTTCTAATACTGCCTAGGGTGGTGGTCAGCTCCCAGGATTCCCCATCCCAGATCAATGGGGAGAACTGCAGCTGCCAGGACTCCCCATCCCAGATCAATGGGGAGAACTGCAGCTTGCTATGCATGCAGTTGGGCCTCCATATTAGCACCCATATCCAGGAGAGCCCCCAGGCCATGCTGCTCAGACCTACATCTGCTGGCAGGAGCTATTGGCCCAGTGCCAGCCCCAGGTCCTGTAAAAGACTAGAAAGACTAAAGGAGGCCCTGGAAAGATTAAAGTTGCAAGGTAGGGCTGGCCTCAGGCTCTTGGCTCTGGTGGGAAGCAAAAAGGGCTAAGGGAGCAAGAGGGAGCATAGAACAGAGGCCAGAGGAGAACCAACGTGCTGAAGCAAGAGCCTGCCTTGACATTGCTCCAGACCCACACCAGGCAAGGATGGGGCCTCTTCCTGCCTGGCCCACACTCAGCTCTCCTTCTCTCCCAGCTGTCTCCTTTGCCATAAGGCCTTTGTCTCCATAATCCCCAGGTTCCCTGGGCCACCTGGGCTCCCCATCCTTCTTCCTTTCTCTGTCACTAATGTTAGCTTTCTTTGTGCACACTCAAGTCTTATTTCAGGGGGGAAAAAAAGAAAATGGATGCATGTGCATGCACACACGACAAGAAACATGCCTTGTTTGCTAAAATACAAAAGCAAATAAGCACATGAAAATCAATTCCACATCATTACCCATGAGTCAAATGCAAATTAAACCCACAATGAGATAGCACTATACACTTATAAGAATGTCTAAAATTAAAAACAGTAACACCACCAAAGGCTGTTGAGGAGTAGAGAAAATGAATCATTTATACACTGCTAGTAGGAACACAAAATAGTTCAGGGACTCTGGAAAACAATTTGCCAGCTTTTTATAAAACTAAACATGCATTATCATATGATTCAGCAACTGTACTCTTCAGCATTTATTGCAAAAAAGGGAAAACCTATGTTCACACAAAAACCTGTTATACAAATGTTCACACCAGCTCTATTTGTAATGGGCAAAAACTAGAAATAATCCATGTCCTTCAACCAGTGAGTTGTTAACAAAAACGTGGTACATCCATATCATGGAACACTACTTAAAAATAAAAAGCGAGTGACTATATATGCAACAACTTGGATGAATGGCAAGGGAATTATGTTGAACAAGAAAAGCTAAGATGAAAAGGTTATATATCACAGGATTCTATTCACTAAACATTCTCAAAATGAAAAAATTATAGAGATGGAGAAGAGAATGGATTAGTGGCTACCAAAGATTAGAGATGAGGAGGAATAGCATGAGGTAGTCTTGGGCTGATGGAAGAGTTGTGTATCTTGATTGTGGTAATAGTCAGATGAACTTACACATGTGATAAGTCTAATAAAACTACACACACGTATACATGCAAATAAATGCATATAAAAGGGGTGCCTGGGTGGCTCAGTAGGTTAAGGCCTCTGCATTCTGCTCGGGTCATGATCCCGGTGTCCTGGGAACAAGCCCCGAATCGGGCTCTCTGCTCAGCAGGGAGCCTGCTTCCTCTTCTCTCTCTCTGCCTGCTTCTCCACCTACTTGTGATCTCTGTCTGTCAAATAAATAAATAAAATCTTAAAAAAGAATAAATGCATATAAAACTGTTTAAATCTGAATAAACTCTGTGGCTTGTAACAATGTCATTTTACTGGTTTTAAAAGATGTTACCATTGGGGGAAACTCAGTAAAGGATACTTCCCTGTGTTTTGTTTTGTTTTGAAAGATTATTTATTTCAGAAAGAGAGAGCTAATGAGAGTTAGTGAGTGCAAAAGCAGGAGGGGTAGGTAGAGGGAGAGAGAATCTCAAGCAAGCTCTGCACTCAGTACAGAGCCCAATGCAGGGCTTGATCCCACGACCCAGAGACCACGACCCGAGATGAACCCAAGAGTTGGATGCTCAACCCACTGTGCCACCCAGACGCCATCCCCCACTCCATTTTTTTTAAATGACTTTCTGAGTATCTGTAATTATTTCAAAATAAAGAGTTTAAAAAGAAAACGCAGCTACCTGAAGTTATAATTAAGGTACTGTATATATCTTTTAACATTACTGTTTTATCAAAACTAATTATCGAAATCCAAGTTTATATAGATGTGATCTTCTGGAAAAGATATGATATACTGTTTGTGTTAAGAAATGAAGCATATCTCCATGTGCTGCCAAAGTGTAGCAGGATGACTATAGGAGGGGCCAACTGTGATACCCTACCCCACTATGACACTATTGTTACTGTAGTTCCATAAGTACCTGCAAAAGCCATGCAAACATGGTCATCAAGAGCACAAATTTTCCTTACAGTTCTTTCATCTTGAAGCTTGGCAACAGATTTTTTTTCTACTCCAAGCACAACTATATCAGTACCTCGGATTCCAACCTGTCAAGCAATTAAAAAAAAACATAATAAAATAATTGTCAGTTTTAACATTAAAATGAAGTTATTCCAACACATGACTTAGAGGAAAAGACTTTTCTTTAACCATTCAATAAAACTGAGAAAAGTAGACTTCTAAGAAAATAGCTGCATAGGTGCAGGATTACTAGAAGTCCATTCTCCAGACCCAAAGCAATGAATACAAATAAGTGGAAATTGGAAGAATATACCACCAATGCTGAAACTAGATGAGTGTCCTAAACTCAAGCAATACACCTGAAGAAGTACTAACTAGACATATAACAATTTTAACCAAAATGAAAGAAAATGCTGGAAATCCATATGGATTACTTACAGAATGGGCAATATGAGTGGTGATAGCATAAGTAGCATGGAAAATTAAGTAGATAAAATTCTGAAAGCTCTCCCATGTATCTCACAATCTGGAGGGACAATGCTTGAGGGCTATAAGCAGCCAAGGGAAAGACCAAATGCCTTCACTTCAGTTACTGATCAACAAAAACTCCAATCAAACAATGAATACAACAAGACGAATCACTATCGTTCTTCCCTCTATCCCTTCCCTTGGGAATGAAGTAGGAAAATGTCTAAAGAATAATGTATAAGGATACTAGTTCTCCAACTGGGACTTCTGTGGAAACATGCCCATATTATCAGGGGTTCAAGAGTAACAGATGAGAAGTCTGATTCTGTATTACACTGGTAGTCAAAATATTTTGATACAGGTATTTGTGTTTATGATTGCCTTATAGCCAAGTGTGATATTAGTACTAATTATGCAAACAGGTGGGCTCTGAATTAGTATCATTGAAGTGGAAATATAGAACAGGTTAAATACAGAACTAGACCTGAGATTACCTCTTTCAATTAAATAAAACTTAAGACAACTTATCAAGGCTTTTGCTCTTACTGTTCCCTCACTTAATTGCAGTTTGTCAATTTACCTGATAGGCCTTTCCCTAATCATCCTATCTAAAATCAACAACTCTCCCTCAACATTCCCACCTTCATCTAAGAGACTCATGTTGAACTTTATAACCTACAGGGATTACGAATTAAAAGTTCCAACACAGAGTATCTAGAAAATGTTTGTTTATTAAAGGTTTTTTATTTATTTGAGAGAGACAGAGCACAAATACAGGGGAGGAACAGAGGGAGAGGGAGAAGCAGACTCCCCACTGAGCGGGGAGCCTGATGTGGGGCTGTGTCCCAGGACCCAGAGATCATAACCTGAGCTGAAGGCAGACTCTAAACTGATTGAGCCACCCGGGAGCCCCTAGAAAATGTTTATAATAAAAAACCTAATATCAAAGTCTTTTGTATGTGGGTAAAATTATTCTCACAAGAAAATTCAAATCTCATTTTATAAAATAAAATAAAAAATTAAGTATGAATTCATTCAAGAAGCTCAAAAAGGAATAAAAGTATTTAAACTAAGCTTACAAGGTGAAATAAGGAAAAAGCAGAAATTAATGATTATGGAAAAAACAATAAAACTGATAAGTGATGCCAAGATACAGTTTTTTTAAAAAAATATTTTATTTATTTATTTGAGAGAGAGAGTATGAGAGGGGAGAAGGTCAGAGGGAGAAGCAGACTCCCCATGGAGCTAGGAGCCCGATGCGGGACTCAAACCCAGGACTCCGGGATCATGACCTGAGCCAAAGGCAGTTGCTTAACCAACTGAGACACCCAGGTGCCCAAGAGACAGTTTTTTAAGTAATAATGAAGAGATGTCTCAGTTAATCTAGCCAAAAGGGGCAAAGTGTAAAAATTATATACAATTGTGAAAAACCAGGAACTTAAAAATTATAACCCTAAGTTAATGTGAAAACCTGAGTGAAAAGGATGACAAACTAGAAAAATTAAAAATTGCCCATGTGGACTCAAGAAAATATAGAAAACACAGTCTCTCTAACAAGCATGGAATAATTTCTTTTCTTTTTATTATTTTATTTATTTATTTGACAGAGAGAGATCACAAGTAGGCAGAGAGGCAGGCAGAGAGAGGGGGAAAGCAGGCTCCCCGCTGAGCAGGGAGCCCAATGTGGGGCTCCATCCCAGGACCCTGAGACCATGCCCGAGCCGAAGGCAGGGGCTTAACCCACTGAGCCACCCAGGCGCCCCCAAACATGGGATAATTTCAAAAACAAGTCTCATGCCTAGGAAGTTCATGGATGAATTTTTCCTGATCTTCTGTTATGGGTAATTCATATGTTATTTACATTATTCCATGGATGGGATGCCTAGGTGACTCAGTTGGTTCAACTTGGATTGAGTCCCACAAAGGGCTCTTGGCTAAGTGGGGAGCCTGTTTTTTCCTCGGCCTGCTCCCTGCTGCCCCGCTCTCTCTCTCTCAATCTCTGACAAATAAATAAATAAATCTTTAAAAAATCTTAAAAAAAATATTCCATGGTACAGATCAAAATGGAAATGTTCCTAACTCTGTTTTGGAAAAGTTATGTAACAATGTTAAAATCTGGCAAATAAAACATTTCCTAAATAAAGAAAAGTATTAATGATTTTTCACTTAGGAAATCTCATGTCAAAAAACAAAACAAAAAAAAAGGAAAGCTGATACCAAAATTCTAAACAAGATAATCACAAATAGAATCTACCGATACAGAAAAACACGCCTGGGTGGCTCAGTCGGTTAAGCATCCAATTCTTTTTTTTTTTTTTTTAAGATTTTATTTATTTATTTGATAGACAGAGATCACAAGTAGGCAGAGAGGCAGAGAGAGAGAGAGGAGGAAGCAGGCTGTCCGCAGAGCAGAGAGCCCCATGCAGGGCTCGATCCCACGACCCCGGGACCATGACCTGAGCCAAAGGCAGCCAGCTTTAACCCACTGAGCCACCCAGGTGCCCCAAGCATCCAATTCTTGATTTCAGCTCAGGCCATGATCTCAGGGTGGTGGGTTCGATCCCTGCATCAGTCTCCATGGTCAGCACAGAGTCTGCTGGAGACTCTCTCCCTCTGGCCCTCCCCGCTGCTTGAGCTTTCTCTCTCTTTCTCTCAAATATAAGAGCAAAAAATAAATAAAAGGGGGAAGGTGAGGAGATATGGGGATGTATGGAATTTTCCCTTTTTTGGTAACTGTGCCTGGTTGTAAGTAGCCCATTGGTTAGTTATGGCCTATGGATATTTTGAGATGGGTTGCTTGATGGGCCTGCCTGGTTTCAGCCAGGGGGTTGGGAGTCACTTTGAGTCCTTTTGCCTCGATTACATTTCCACTGCTCAAGCCTATTGATGGTCTCTATAAAACTGGCAGGCAGGAATAATCTGAGAAAATGAGTCACCATCAATTCCACTGTTCAAGCCAAAAACCGGGTTGTTATCCTTTATAGCCCCTCCTCTCACACAATCCCTTTCCAATCAATTACCTTGTTTTTGTCCATTTTACCTACAGAAGTTATCCAGCTCCCCATCAACACTCTAATACAAGGAACCATCATTTCTTGCCTGGACTATACATGACTGCATAGCCTAATCGGTTTTCCACTTTCTACCTTTTGTTCCCCCTTCTCCATTCTCCTACCCCCATCCTGTATTGCCAACCAGTCTTTACAAGGCTGCCAGGGTGAGCATTTAAAAACATCAGTAGGGCCAGATTACTCTACATTTGAATATCCTTCCACAGCACTCCTCTGCACTTAGAAAATCTTTTTAAACTCTTTAGTCTTGGCTATAAAGTTGGTCATGATCTAGCTCCTGCCTACTTCTCTGATAGTGTGTCATTGTTATTTACCAAACTCCAGCCACATTACCTTCTTTGAAGACTTTTTTCAAGCACAATTCTGTTTTCCTCTTCTGAACTTTCACATGTAATATTCCCTCTGCCTCGAATGCTTCTCTTCCCATTTCAAGTCTCAATTCCAATTTCACCTCAAGGAATCCTTCTTTTTTATTTTTTTAAAGATTTTATTTATTATTTGACAGACAGAGATCACAAGCAGGCAGAGAGGCAGGCAGAGAGAGAGGAGGAAGCAGGCTCCTAGAGCAGAGAGCAGAGAGCCCGATGCGAGGCTCGATCCCAGGACTCTGGGACCATGACCTGAGCTGAGGGCAGAGGCTTTAACCCACTGAGCCACCCAGGCACCCCTCAAGGAGTCCTTCTATGTTATTCTTAAATAACAACCCATTCTGTTCTTTCAGTCAGCACATTTACAACTGTTTATTTATTTTATTTAAAAAATTTGTTTTAAATAATTAATTTATTATTATGCTTGTCTCTCCAAATAGTAGTATCTCTGAGGGCAAGGAAACAATCAGGGGAATCTAGAAAGTGGGACGCTCCACTGAACACTTAACCTAGTCTCTTCAAGAAGTCAAAGCCATGAAAAAAGAGGAGATGCTGTTCAAGAATAAAACAGATACCTAAGGGTTAAACATAGTACACAGACTTTAGATTCAGACTCAACACAATTACAAAAAGACTTTTTGTGAGCAATGAAGAAAATCACAATGTAGACTATTACAAAATATTAAGGAGTTTTTGTCAATTTCATCAGGAATGATAATGGTCTTAAGAGACAACTTTATTGAAATGATGAAATATCTTGTTATCTGGGATTTATTTTGAAATACTCCACTGAAGGTGCGCCTGGGGGGCTCAGTCAGTTGGGCATCTGCCTTCAGCTCAGGTCATAATCCCAGGGTCCTGGGATCAAGCCCCGCATCAAGCCCTGCATCAGGCTCCTTGCTCAGTGAGGAGCCAGCTTCTCCCTCCCCCTCTGCCTGCCACTCTCCCTGCTGGTGCTCTATCTCACTGTCAAATAAATAAAATCTTAAAAAAAAATACTCCACTGAAGAATGAATTTCAATCTATAGCTCACATTTTAAACAAAAATTAACTCAAAATAGATAATAAATTTAGATGTAAAATGCAAAAACTATAAACTTCTAGGAAAAATACAGGAAAAAATACAGGGCTAGGAAAAAGAAAAATTTTAGGTTCTAGGCAAAGAGTTTTTAGACTTGGCAGAAAATGGGGAAAGTACACAAGAAGTCTTATGTATTCTTTCTTTTTTTTCCCCTTAAGTTTATATTTAAGTAATCTGTACACCCAACATGAGGTGTTGATCCGAAGATCAAGAGCTCATGATCCTAAGATCAAGAGCTCATGATCCTAAGATCAAGAGCTCATGATCCTAAGATCAAGAGCTGCATGCTCTACCAACTGGGCCAGCCAGGTGCCCCCAAATCTCTATGTATTATTTCTTACAACTGCATGTGAATCTATAATTATCTCAATAAAAAATTCAATTAAAATTATTCTGCTGGAAAGAGGGAAAAGTTGGGGAAAGATATAACAAATTGGTAAAATGTTGGTAATTGTTGGAGCTGGATAATGAGTATACAGAGGTTCATTATGGTATTCCCTTTATATCTTTGTGTGTTCAAAATATTCCATAATAAAAAGTTAAAAATAAATAAAATAAACACAAAACAAACAAACCTTGAATTTCTCTACTGGCTTTTTCTCACCAACAATTGAAACACATGCTAAAGTCTCCCTTATCTTAAATTCTTAAACACTACTTCACTTCAATCCCATCCCTCTCTCAATTTCTTCAAACCCAAATACTGTCATCATCCTTCAGCTGATGGCAACATGGTTTCTACTCCCACTCCTCCCAGAGTTTAGTCAAGATAGACCACACACAGGTAATTAAGGTTCTTCATGGTTGTAGGTTATCCTCTACACAGTCCATTAGTCTATGGTCTACATTTCATCTTTTCAAGAGAAGAGGAGTACTCAAGAATACTCATTTACTTCACCTTCAACATATATTTTAAGCAGGGGAGACAAATGATGCACTTCAAAATTACTATCTCTAGTCCATATCATATCTAATCCATATCCTGAGTTCCAAACATGTATATTTATGTATACTGATGCCTCACAGTCTCTGTGGGTCAGGAATATGGACAGTTTATCCTCTAGTTTAGGGTCTCTCTCAGGCCTGCAGTCAAATGGCCCTCCAGAGCTACACTCATCTCAAGGCTCATGAGGGAGGATCCATTTCCAAGCTCACTGGCATGGTTGTTAGATTCAGTTCCTCACTTATTGCTGGGATTCAGTTCCTTGCTACATAGAACCCTCCACCCGGCAACTAAAAATGGCCACTATGTTCCATAAGAATAAGCAAGTGAGAATGAAAGAGGATGAGCAAGACATAAGTCACCATCTCTTTGTAACTTAGCCTCTGAAGTGACATCCCATCACTTTTGCCTATCTGGATTCCTACAAACCAGTAACTAGATTCAGCCCACACACAAGGGGGAAGGATTACACGAGGGCATGAGCAACAGAAACTGGGAATCATTGGAGGTCATTTTAGAGGCTACCTACTATAGTTTCCATAGCATTTCAACCTCAACAAGTCTGAGCCTCAATCCTTCAGTCAAACTTAGAACTTCATATTCCCTAAAAAAGTGGCAGGGCCATTTACTAAGAGGCTAAATCCAGAAGCAGAAGTACTATCTTTGACTCCTTCCTACTCTCCTCCTCCCACCCCCTGCCCCAATACCACCTAAATAAGCAAATTGTTTCGACCATACCATTAAAGTTTCTCTGGAATCTGCCTTATTCTCCTTTCCATCCCAACCCTAGTAAAAAGTATTATGTTTCATCTGGATTGCTTCATAGACTCCTACGTGGTTTCCTAACTTCCAGTCCTGATATTATCCAATCCACTGACTATACTGGAGTCTGAGAAATCTTTGAAAAAGAAAAACATGGGGGCACCTGGGTGGCTCAGTGGGTTAAAGCCTCTGCCTTTGGCTCAGGTCATGATCCCAGGGTCCTGGGATCGAGCCCCGCATCGGGCTCTCTGCTCAGCAGGGAGCCTGCTTCCTCCTCTGTCTCTGCCTGCCTCTCTGCCTACTTGTCAGCTCTGTGAAATAAATAAATAAAATCTTAAAAAAAAAAAAAAGAAAAAGAAAAACATGAAAAAAAGAAAATCTGAATGTGGCATTCCTTTACTTAAAAGCTTGTATTAGTAAGGAGCATTTCTCACTAAGCAAACTGAGATAGCACAGAGCTGGACTTGGAACAGAAAGATCTAGGGACTGTAATATTTACTCTTTGCACATTGGCCTTTTGCTCTCTTAATAAAGAGAAGCTTTCTCTGTTACAGGAAAAAAAAAAAAAGAAAGATGGCCACTGGCAATCTTGGACACTCATCCCAACAGCTGTCCCAGAGGAAAAAAGCTACCCCTATCCCTAGTTTAAAAAGTCCTAAGGATGGACTTACATTGGCTAGATTTCAGTCACATGGTCATCGTGTCCAGGAGGACAGAAACTATGTATTATTCTACCTGGGTCACGAGTACTTCTGTGGTTGGTCAAATGCAGTCTGTTACTAGAAGGGTATATCAGTAATAATCTAGAGAATGACAACAGACATTCTTATTTCCTTAAAGTCATTCTATGATCCAGCCCCTCTTTCTAGCTTTATCTCTTCCTGGTTTACATTGCTTCAGCAATCTGGAATGCCTTACAATTCATAGAATATAGTTGTTTTTTGCTGATTGGTCTTCACATGCTATTTCCTTTGTCTAACACATACTCTTCCTTTTTCCCACTTTCAACCTATCATTCATCTTTCAGGTGTCTATTTAAATATTACTTCCTCAAGAGAATCTTCCTAACACCTAGAGTTCCCATACTGTCCCATTCTCTTCCCATCATAATACTCATTTAGGCCTTGTTGAGACTATTTACTTAATTATCTAATGTGCCTTTTAACCCACTGAGCCACCCAGGGGTCCCTCTAATGTGTCTTTTAGATATTAAGCTCTCTGAGGACAGGGAGTGAGTCTTATTTATTCTGAAACCCTAGGACCCAGCACTATTTTTAGCATATATAAGCGTTCAACAAAAATGTCTTGAAATAATAAGTGAATACACTGGAAGAATCACAGACAATAGTGAAGGGAAAAGTAAAAATGAAGGGATAGTAAATAATAATAGCTATCTTTTATTAAATACTTGCTATGAACCAGACACTGTGAAAGATGTTTAACACATATTATTACCTCATTTAACTTTCATCAACCCTACAAAGTAGGTGTTATTTTGGTACCTATTTTACTATTAAAGAAACTATAGCTTAAAGAAATTAATTGCCTTTTGTGATATATACCTGGCTTCCATATTCATGATATGATAGCTAATTATTAGACAAATATTAAATTGCATGATATAATGCAAAGAGCAGAGAGGCTTTTGAACGATAAAAAAAATTAAGTGTGAATATGGGCTCCATCACTTTCTAGCTGGTTACCTTCAGCAAGCTATCAAAGTTTCTGAATCAGTTTCCACACATATAAAAAGGGGTTTAAATACTATCCTTAACATTACATAACATACATAAAATACCTGGTACAAAAGAAATATTACTTAAATGTTTACTTCTTACCTTGCCCCTCCACTGTAGTATATTGTGTGATAAAAATACAAGTAGAATTATGCTACCTAGATTTTTAGGGCTTTTTTTAAAAAAAGAATTTATTTATTTGTCAGAGAGAGAGAGAGAGAGGCAGCACAAGCAGGGGGAGCTGCAGTTAGAAGGAGCAGCAGGCTTGGGCACCTGGGTGGCTTGGGCACCTGGGTGGCTCGCTCAGTGGGTTAGGCCTCTGCCTTCGGCTCAGGTCATGATCTCAGGGTCCTGGGATCAAGCCCGGCATCCAGCTCTCTGCTTAGCGGGGAGCCTGCTTCCTCCTCTCTCTCTGACTGCCTCTCTGCCTACTTGTGATCTCTCTCTCTGTCAAATAAATAAATAAATAAATAAAAATAAGAAAAAAAAAAAAGGAGCAGCAGGCTCCCCGATGAACACGGAGCCCAACATGATACTCAATCCCAGACCCCAGCCGAAGGCAGACACTTAACTGACTAAGCCACCCAGATCCTTAAAGATCTTACTATGCTACCTAGATTCTTAAAGATCTTACTATCCAGTTACTGTGAGAAGACCATTAAATATACTTGAAATTAAAATGAATCCGAAACCAAATAGTAGATACTCTAAAATGCTATGTGGTACAGATTTTAAGTTCAGCAAAAGAATAAGAGTCACAATGGCTGGAGCAGATCCAGAAGGCTTCATCAAGGAGAAGAAATGTGCAGAGATTCTCAGAGGAAACAAAAGAGGGAGTGTGGCATAAATAAAGTTGTTTTCTCCTCTACCCACAAACATATGTGAATAAAACTATGAAGCTACCCCTTTAATTAAAGAAGGTGTATAAGGGTTATGGAAGACAGTGAAGGCCAGAACGTGAAGCTAAGATTTGAAAAAGCAGGAAAGATGGAGCCAGTAACAGTTTGGGGTCAGGGAAAGGACAGAATGAGTAATAGTAATAAATCTTACCTTTTTTCATGGGAAAACTGTAAAGGATTCATTGTTTTTCTTTCCTAAGAAGAAAGGTATTACCTCTCCAAAATGTTATTAAAACATATTTTTCATTTATAGAAAAGGGAACTAAAGCAAAAAGTAAACATGCCTCTTGCCTCACTTCATGCTATAAGATAATCACCAAGAAGAAAGTAAAACCCAAGCCTCTAATTGTGGTCCCTATAACTTTTTTTTTTTAATTTTTTAATTTATTTGACAGACAAAGATCACAAGTAGGCAGAGAGATAGGTGAGGGGGGATGAGAGAAGTAGGCTCCCTGCTAAGCAGAGACCCCGATGTGGGGCTCCATCTCAGGACCCTGAGATCATGACCTGAGCCAAAGGCAGAGGCTTTAACCCACTGAGCCACCCAGGTGCCCCTTTTCTTTTCTTTTAAAAAAAATTTTTTTTAAATAACTTCTTGTATTACTAAATAATATTGCATCCACATACTGGTCAAAACTGGTCAACCTTGGCTTATTTGCAACTCATCATAACAAATGTTGCTTATAGGCAGAATATTTTGTAACATATTTTAATAAACAAGTGCCATTATAAACTTTACCCCACATAAAAGGTCATAGCACCCTCAAGGAAACACAATGAACAACTCCATACAAAGATGCAAATTATAATTTTAGAAACCTGAGACAAAACCTGTCTCATCCTTCCAATGTATCCTTAAAAATGCCCACTATAGGTATTTTTATATCCATACCCTTTACAGCTCATTACAAAGGAACTATCAATCAGTTCTACAGCATTCTTAAAACATTTTAAATGAGCCAGTGTGGCTTCTTATTATACCCCAGTCTTCTCCCATTACTTTCTTTATTTTAGGCTCTAAAACTTGGGCATTATCTTCTAACCATATGCTTCATGCCTTGCTAGGGATTATATAACTTTTTGTTTTTATCAAAATGGTACCCTTTTGGCTTAAGCTACATCAGGCTTTTCTTAAATTTACAATTCTAAAAAAAATTACTTATAAAACAGAAGCAAAACTAGAGGGCCCAATTAAATAGAAAAATAGTTTAAAAATGATAAGATTCTTTCTAGTGTTATTTTTTTTACCACTTTACATTTGATAGATTTATAATAAAAGTGAATTATTGGGGCACCTGGGTGGCTCAGTGGGTTAAAGCCGCTGCCTTTGGCTCAGGTCATGATCCCAGGGTCCTGGGATCGAGCCCTGAATCCGGATCTCTGCTTAGTGGGAAGCCTGCTTCCTCCTCTCTCTCTCTGCCTGCCTCTGCCTACTTGTGATCTCTGTCTGACTTGTGATCTCTGTCTGTGAAATAAATAAATAAAAATCTTTAAAAAATCTTTAAAAAAAAAGTGAATTATCTTCTTCCATAACTAAGTTGGTATGGAAAGTGAGGAAAAATAGACACTGCTAGACTCAGAAACGCATGGTGTATTCTCATACCTGGTGTTTCAATTTCCAAAATACACAACAAACATGCTCATGAGATTCGAGAGCTTTAAAAAAACTGTATCCTTCAGGGATGCCTGGGTGGCTCTGTCAGTTAAGCATCTACCTTCTGCTCAGGTCATGATCCCAGGGTCCTGGGCTCAGGTCCCTGCATCTTGCTCCCGGCTCAGTGGAGAGTCTGCTTTTCCCTCTGGCTGCTGCTCCCTCTGCTTGTGTGCTCATGCTCTCTCTCTCTCTCTCTCTCTCTGACAAATAAATAAATAAAATCTAAAAAAAAAAAAATTGTATCCTTCTGAATTCATAAGTTTGGACTTAGAAGATTTGGGGTAATAGATCCTTGGTCACCGTGGCAATTTTGTCCCTTTTAATTTTTATAAATCATCATGATTATTAAATGTAATTAAAACTTGTCAGGAGTGTTACTGCTACCCTGAGTATTTAAGTTTTCAGAAATATGGATACATAAATGTAAAGTAGGGTACAATCTCTCAAAGAATTCCAGCATTATTTGAACGACAAACAAACAAAAATGTGGCAAAAGAACACAGATTCTTGGGGCTTAGAGCCTCTAAAAGGCTGCCAAATATTTGGTTGAAAATCTTAGGACAATTACTTTTAACAGGAGGAACTGTGTGATAACTGGCTTAGCGTTTTTGACCATTTCTTTGCCAACAGATTCAATTTTACATTGATTTGTCCCTATTTCAGGAGGCAGGCATGGCCCATTTTTAATGTAATTACTATTAAACAACAGTACCCACATGAAGGAACTGTTACTTTTCCATGCATCTGTGGATTCCCGAGGAAGCAGATCATGTGCATCCAGAAAGGCTGTTACTAAGTGGGTGAAGTTTTTTCTTCCTTATTGTTAGACACAGCATTAATATCTCTTCTAAAATCAAGGCTTCCACTCACACCCTAGTTTTGTGTCCATAGCTATGGTTTTTTCAAAAGCAGCTGCACACCTATGAAATCCAGCAATTTTTCAGAATTGGAAAATTTCTAATTTCAGAAAGGGCATCTCTCTCGATAAAAAGAATGAATCAATTCTCACAAGTGGGAGACTCTCCTTTTCGGACCCCTGTACATCAGGACCTTGGGTTGGGGTAGCGGGGTGAGGAAGGCACGGCCGCGAGCAATGGTGGAGAAATTGATCACTCACCGCTGTGGATCCTTTCTTCACTGCTTCCTGGGCATATTCCACTTGGAAAAGGTGTCCATCTGGGGAGAAGACAGTGATTGCCCGGTCATACCGAGATGCCATGGCACAGGCCTATGCCAATTCCTGTGGCGCCAACGACGCTACCTCTGGAGAAACGCGCGCGAAGAGTCTCACGGGCTGCCACGTGCCACCCGGAAGTGCTTGCCCAGAGCCTTGAGATGCCTCCCGGAAGTGCTCGTGCTCATACCGCGAGATGCCCTCTGGCAGTCCTGGCACCCACCCCCTCTGCGCCACTGAAAAGTCTTTGTTCCGCCTGCCTGGGCATGGCTGTGCCTGTGAGATGGCAGAGTTTCTCTGCTACCATTAGTGCTGGGTGCACACTTCCCAGTTCTCCCACTACGGTGCTGCCCTCGGGATGGTGTCAAATCACTCCGGTTTTAAAAATGACACCTAAGACTCGGGCTTCATGGAGAGAAATTCGATGATATTTCGGTTTTCGCAAACCGTCAGAGCACCAGGGGTAAGTTAAATTTCAACCTCTTCACTTTAGCTCCAAATTGCAAATTTCATTTCGCTCTCTCACATATCTTACATCGTTTTAAGTCAAGGAAAGAAATTATTTTCAAAATGGTGGGTTTTTGTTTTTTTTCATTTTCTGCCTTGTGAAAGGCCAAAAATTTTTATTTTCTGCTAATGACAGGAATTAAGATGATACTATTTTAATCGAATACATTTTTTAAAAGCCCAACTTAACAGTGTGGCTTTAGGTAGGTATATTTCATTTCCCTAAAACCTACTTTCCTGATCTGTAAAAGCAGGATAAGAATACTGACTTCACAAGGTTGTTGTAAAAAGCAAATGAAATAACCTATTACTGTATGAAAGCATTACTTATCACAGATAAGCACTTGAAAAATGTTAACTCTTGTTATTAATCATTGAACTAACTAAAAAGTTAGATTATTCTGTAAGAGAGAAATTAGGAAGAGTAAAAATGTAGGATGAGCCCACTTAAACGTTTTTTAAATGTATCTGCAAACATATTTCTAAATCTATAGAGAAAAGAGTGAGAGGGCATACATCAAGTTGACAAGAGTGGTTTTCTTTGCAGGAGTCCAAGGATTGGAAAGAGAATGAGGAGACATTGTAAGGAGAGAGAAGTTACTGTTTAAACTTTATATCTCTATTTTAAAATTTTTACAGTAAGCATAGTTTATCTTTATACTTTATAAAAACAGTATAATGTCACAGTTTAATGCCTAGAGACTTCCTGCAATGGCAGTCTTGATGGTTTGATCCAGATCTCCTATTGAGAACAACTGAAAATACTGGACAAAAAAATTTTTTTCAAAGATATATTCTGACTCCAGATAGCTAACAGGGAATGAGGAGTTGTGGTGTCAAGATTCAGACGAGAAAGGACACTCTTAGAGGTAAGCCAAGCATTTTACCCTTGAGGTATTTGCCTATTTGTAATGCCTAGGTGAGTAGTGAAGCAGACTTTTGATAGACAAAAATTGAATTTCAAAGCGGTATAGCGGGTCATGGTAAAGATGACCTAGGCTTTGATTTGAGACCCAAAGGACCACAGCCCAGAAGGAAGAGTAAACCAAAAGCAGACCTCTTCTTACAAGGACTAACCAAGGGACGCCTGGGTGGCTCAGTTGGTTAAGCGGTTGCCTTCGGCTCAGGTCATGATCCCAGCGTCCTGGGATTGAGTCCCACATTGGGCTCCTTGCTCGGCAGGGAGCCTGCTTCTCCCTCTGCCTCTGCCTGCCACTCTGTCTGCCTGTGCTCGCTCCCGCTCTCTCTCTCTCTCTGACAAATAAATAAATGAAATCATAAATTTACCATTTATTAAAAAAAAAAAACAAGGACTAACCAAGTTTTGCATCATATCAGTTAAATAATGGAACAAAGTGGTTGATGAAGAGAACAAAGGAAAGAGAAATGTAGCTAAAATTAAATCTCCTTACAACTTGCAGCCCATGCAGACTGGAATGTCTCATGTTCTAAGACATGCAGAGCATGACATTCCTCAAGGAACTCATGGCTGCTTTAAAGTTGTTGTTTTATTAGAGACTGAAAGTGACCTTATCTTAACAATAGCTAGCCCTCCCAGGTCCTGGAGACCTTGCTTTCAACATGCACAAATTCCTTAGAGACTTAGGTTACCCATAACCCCCACTAACTAAAGAGTATATATAATCAGTCACTCCTCACAATCCCAGTGCAGCTCTTTCTGCCCATGGGTCCAGTCCTCATGCTATAATAAAAGCACCCTTTGCATCAAAAATGCCTCAAGAATTCTTTCTTGACCATTCACTTGGCCACTGCACATCAGTAGTGTTTCTCAAACTGTGGTCCACAGATCTTCAGAATTATCCAAAACCTTTCAAGGGATTCACAACATCAAAACTATAGTGATAATATTAAAATGGTATTTGTCCTTTCATTGTATGAATATTTATTTACATTTGTAGTACAAAAGAAATGGGTAAAATTGCTGAAGCCTTAGTATGAATCAAGGCGGTAGCACCAATCTGTACTAATATACACTGTATTCTTTACCACTAAACAATCATTTAAAAAATGCCAATTTCATTGAAGAATATCATTGAGTAAGCAGTAAATTATTAATTTCATCAAATCTTGACTCATGAATACTTGTATTTTTAATATCCAGAATGGAAAGTGTACATAAGGTACTTCTGCTGCCTTCAAAGTAAAGTGGTTAGCTTGAGAAAAAGTACTTTTGTAAATCTTTGAGTTGCTAGCTGAACCAGCCCACGGTTTTTTTAAAAGATTTTATTTATTTATTTGACAGACAGAGATCACAAGTAGGCAGAGAGGCAAGCACCGGGGTGTTGGGGGGGGGGGAGAAACAGGCTCCCTGCTGAGCAGAGAGACCAATGTGGGACTTGATCCCAGGACCCTGAAATCATGACCTGAGCTAAAGGCAGAGGCTTTAACCCACTAAGCCACCCAGGCGCCCCAGCCCCCATTCTCATGGAATATCATTTATATCTAAAAGAGTGACTGACATATTGTGGTCATTTAGAGTTAGATATTTGGACAGACATTTCTGAAAATGAACAAAATTAGCCTGTCACTTCAAGAAAAACAACAGACAGTATGTATTTCCAAAGATAAAATTCAAGCTTTTGGGGGCCTGGGTGGCTCAGTCAGTTAAGTGCTTGCCTCACTTAGAATTGTAATCCTAGAATTGTAGGATTGGACCCCGAGTTGGGCTCCTGCTTCTCCCTCTCCCTCTGCCTTTCCTTCTCACTTGTGTTCTCTCTCTCCCTCTTTCAAATAAGTAAATCTTTAAATAAAATTCAAGCTTTTATTTTTTAATTTTTTCAAAAAATATTTTATTCATTTATTTGACAGAGAGAGAGATTATAAGTAGGCAGAGAGGCAGGCCAAGAGAGAGGGGGAAGCAGCCTCCCCGTCAAGCAGAGAGCCCAATGCAGAGCTCAATCCCAGGAGCCTGAGATCATGACCTGAGCCTAAGGCAGAGGCTTTACCCACTGAGCCACCAGGTGCCCCAAATTCAAGCTTTTAAAGCAAAAATTAGAATTTTGAAAAACTTGTATCCATCACCATGAACTTGACAATTTCTCCATAATAATTGACTTTACTGATGAGATTGGTGGCCATATTAAAATGTGATTTTTTATATAGTACCACATTTGGAAAATATGCATAACTCAGGGAGCCAGGATTTTCTAGTGACCAAAGCATAAATCATGCATAATCATGCATAAATAAAAAATAAATTTAAATTACTATACAGACTAGCAGATTTTAATGTAAAGGTGTACTAAAAGTTCATTGATATGATTTTAGATGACAAATTTCAACTAAGAAACTACCACCTTTTGAATGTTGGTCTAGCAACAAAGATCCAGTGATTGAAATCACTGTAATTTATCTAAGTGATCTAAGAAGGCTATAAAAATACTTTTATTTTCCAGTATATACCTTTGTGAGGTTGTTTTCCTCCTATATTTCAACCTAACTAACACATTGCAACGTAGAAACAGAGCTAAGAATCCAGCTGTATTCTATTAAGGTGGATATTAAAAAAGAGATTTATAATTTCACTCTTCTCACTAATGTTTTTAAATTTTGGAAGATACAGAATTTTCATTTACTTATTTATTTACTGAAGAGATTTATTTATTTGAAAGAGAGAGAGAGCACGCTCACACGTGCAAGGGGTAGGTGAAGGACATAGGGAAAGGGGGAGAATCTTTTTTTTTAAAATATTTTATTTATAGGGACGCCTGGGTGGCTCAGTTGGTTAAGCGGCTGCCTTTGTCTCAGGTCACGATCCCGGCGTCCTGGGATCGAGTCCCACATTGGGC
The DNA here is from genome assembly GCA_003697995.1 of Taxidea taxus jeffersonii. NCBI lineage: Eukaryota > Metazoa > Chordata > Mammalia > Carnivora > Mustelidae > Taxidea > Taxidea taxus. Next base: position 100,302 of record ML102635.1, read on the forward strand.
TCCTTGCTTGGCAGGGAGCCTGCTTCTCCTTCTGCCTCTGCCTGCCTCTCTGTCTGCCTGTGCTCGCTCTCTCTCTCACTAATAAATAAATAAAATCTTAAAAAAAAATTAAAAAATAAAAAACCCTTTTAATTTATTTGACAGACAGAGAGGGAGAGAGAATATTTTTTTATTATTATTTTTTTATAAACATATAACCCCACCACCCTCTCCCGACACCCCTCCCCCACGCTCCCCTCAGTTTGTTTTATGACATTAAGGGTCTCTTTTGGTTTGTCTCCCTCCCGATCCCATCTTGGTTTCATTTATTCTTTTCCTACCCCCTTAACCCCCACCCCCGTTGCATCTCCACTTCCGGAGGGAGAATCTTTTTTTTTTTTTTTTTATTTACTTGATAGACAGAGATCACAAGTAGGCAGAGAGGCAGGCAGAGAGATGAGGAAGCAGGCTCAATGCTGAGCAGAGAGCCCGATGTGGGTCTTGATCCCAGGACCCTGAGATCATGACCTGAGCCGAAGGCAGAGGCTTAACCCACTGAGCCACCCAGGTGCCCCGGAGAGAGAATCTCAAGCAAACTCTCCACTGAGCACAGAGCCTGATGCAGGGCTGGATGCCACAACCCTGAGATCATGACCTGAGCCTAAACCAAGAGTCCAGTGCTTAACTGACTGAGCCACCCAGGCACCCCAGAAAATATAGGTGTTTTAATAGAAATATATGGAATGTGTAAATATAAATGCATTTAACTTTTAATGAATTAATAATTAAACTTTTAATTTCTAATATGGTAAATATTGATAGGTATAACCCACATAAACAAAAGCTCCTCAGGGTGCTCAATAATTTTTAAGAGGGTATTCCTAAGGCTAAAAGTTGGGAAGCACTAGAATAAAGCATTGCTTGTACTCCTAGAGGATTAGTTGCCTGCCAGAAGCAAAAGTAAATTCTCTGTAGAGGAAGATAACAACATGCAGAACCTCAAAGTGTTGCAGTTCTCATATGCACTCTCCTGTGCTCTATTAAAAGTAACCCTGCATAAGCACAAAAAATGGTGTGACCAAAGAACAAGAGAAACAATGGGCAATAGAAACAGACATCCAGATAAGAATGTCTGTTAATAAGATCCAGATAATGAAGTTATCAAATACAGAGTTTTAAAACAAATATGCTAAAAAAACAAATATAATGCTTGTATGCAGGCAATTAAAAACAAGATCAAGATTTTTAGCAGAGACTAGAGCTATTAATGAAGCATGTGTGGAAACTATAGAAATGAATACTACATTAACTGAGTTTAATGTAGTTTAATGTAGTTTAATGAGTTTAAAATTGGACTTAATATCAGTAACTGGACTTAAAATCAGATCTAGTTGACTTAAAATTGGACTTAAGTCAATAATTGGACTTCAAATTCAGTCATAGTTAAAGAGAGGAGTAGGAGATTAGAAGATAATTAAAAAAATATATATATAAAATTTCCACATCAAAGTATAGAGAGATAAGAGGATAGAGAACACTGAAAAAGAATCTAAAACATAGTAGGTATGTTGAAAAACCAAATGTAGGTATAGTTAAAGTATCAGACAATAAGAGGTTAAAAAAAATAGGGCAGAAACAACATATAAAGATACTTTGTTTAGAAATTTTCAAACTGGCAAAAGAATCAAACAGCAGATTTAAGAAAAACTATTAATAGCAATAAGAATAAATAAAAGAAATTCACACTTAGAAAAATTACAATAATTCCAATGTAAACCAAAGACATTGAGAAAAATCTTAAAACTATCTAAAGAGAAAAGATAGGTATATTATCAAAAGAAAGATAACAGGGCTGTCATCTGACTTTAGTAGTAATACGGAATTCTACCTTCAACATGCTAAAATATATGCAAATCTGGTATGATAATCTGTTTCTAGTGAAAATAGCTTCTAAATTTGAAGGCAAAATTAAGGTGTTTTTCACACAAAATCATAAAAGATTAGTTTCCAGCAAACACTCACTGAAAGAAATATTAAAAATTGTTCTTCAGATAGTAAATTATCACAGGTGGAAATTTGGAGGTGAAGGGAAACAAAGAGCATCAAGGGTAAACATATGCATAAGCTCAAATAACTATTAACTGAACAAAACAATCCCTATGGGATTATAAATATATATAATATTAAAATATTGAGAAAATAACATAATTTGGATAGAAAAACAAATGAACTTAAAGTGTTCTAACTTCCCTTTATTGTTTCAGAAAGTAGTAAAATTTCAAAAAAAATTTCTAATTTATACTAGACTAATTGATCCAAAATGCATATTATAATCTCTGAGGAAAGCACTGAGAGAACCATATAAAAATATATAACCACATGCTTTATAATAATTTATTATAATGAAGTGATAATAAATAACAAAAAGAACACCAAATAGAAAGAAAAAAGGAATATGTAACAGGATGGAAAATCAGAAGCAAATTGTATTTTAGAAGGTTTCAAGATAACTACATTAATACTTAATGTTCTCTATAATGAAATAAATATTTCAATTATAAGACAAATCTGGCTGAATAAAAGGAAATGCACCTATATGCTGCTTACATGAGATAAACATTAAACTGAAAGTAAAAGAATGAAAAAGATATCATGCAAACACTAAACAGAAAGAGCTATTATATAGTGTAACAAAGTATAGTTCAAGTCAAGATACATAGGAAGAGGTATTGAGGGATATTTTGTAATGATAAAATGTGTAATTTACTAGGAATACTTAATTCTAAATTTGTATCTAATGCCAACCATATATTTAAGATAAAGTAAAAACTGATAGTAGAAAGAAGAAGAAATAGAGAAATCCACAATTATAGTCAGAGACTGTAACACAATTTTCTTGGTGATTGATATAATAAAGCAGATAAAAAAATTGAAAATAATATAAAATATTCAAGAAACATAATCTTTATCTAATATATATACACATGCATATAAATACTATGCCTAGCAACTATAGACTACACATAAATTTTGAGCAAACACTGAACATTTATAAAAATTGACTGTATGGTAGGCTGTCAAGCCAGTTTTACAAATCTCAAAGGCCCCAGAGAATTAAGCCAGAAATCAGTACCAGCAACATAATTAGAAAACACCCATGTATTTGAAAATTGAGAAATATATTTCTAAATAGCATGGGTCAAAGAAGAATCTACAATGGAAATTATAAAGTGTTTTCAATGGAATCATATTAATACGATTATTAATATGAAATATAAAATATTAAACACATGATGCATTTTAAATAAATGTTATAAATAAATATAAATAAAATATAAATACATAAATTTAAATATATTAAATATAAATATAATAAATGGAATGTGATGCCGCAAAAGCAGTGCCTAAGGGGGAAATTATAGCATTAATGTGTACATTATAAAAGGAGAAAGACTAAGAACCATTACCTAGGCATCAAAGTTAAGATGTTACATTAAAAAACAGCTTATTAAACCCAGGGAAAGTAGAAGGAAGGAAATATAAAGATAAGAATAGAAATCAATGAAATAGGGGCGCCTGGGTGGCTCAGTGGTTAAGCCTCTGCCTTCGGCTCAGGTCATGGTCTCAGGGTCCTGGGATCGAGCCCTGCATCGGGCTCTCTGCTCAGCGGGGAGCCTGCTTCTCCATCTCTGCCTACTTGTGATCTCTGTCAAGTAAATAAATAAAAATCTAAAAAAAAAAAAAGAAATCAATGAAATATAGAATATATAATAGGGAATGTAAAGAAAGCTGAAAGACCATTGAGAAGGCTAAACGTTGACAAATGGTTGGCAGAAATAATCAAGAAAAAAGAAAGAGGACCTTATTAAAGATTGTAATGACATTAAAAAGTTATGAGTAACTTCATGTCAGTAAGTTGGAAAATTTAGAATAAAAGGGCAGATTCTTAGAAAACATAATAAAACTAATGCAAGAAAAAGGAAATATCTCAATGGTCCCAAATCTGTTAAGAAATTAAATCCATAAACAAAACATTGTCAGAAGGAAGACCCTTGGCCCAGGGGTATCGCTGGTGAACCCTATGGAATATTTAAGAAGGAAGTAACACCAATCTTACATAAGGTCATCACAGAAATAGAAGAGAGACTGCTTCCATACTTGTATTATGAAAGAGGGTAACTTTTTTTTTTTTAAATGCCCAATGTGGGGTTCAAACTCATGACCTGGAGATCAAGAGTCTCATGCCCCACTGACAGCCAGCCAGATACCCTATGAAGCAGCATAATCTTAAGAGCAAAACCTGAGGATACTGTAGGAAAGTAAAATTACAGGCTATTTACACTCATGAACATGTATACAAAACTCCTGAGTAAAATATTAATAAATAGAAACTAGCAATATATAAAAAATACATATTATATGTATATCACAACAGAGTTGAGTTATTCTAGGAAGCAATCAATGTAATTTACCACATTAACAGAATAAAGCAGGAGTTATCAAACTATTGCTCAGGAACCAAATATCGCCTGCTTTTTTTAGTTTTACTAGAAAACAGCTATGCCTAATTTTTTTTTAATTTTTTTAAAAGATTTTATTTATTTATTTGTCAGATAGAGAGAGAGCACAGGAGCGAGCACAGGTAGACAGAGTGGCAGGCAGAGGGAGAAGCAGGCTCACTGCTGAGCAAGGAGCCCGATGCGGGACTTGATCCCAGGACGCTGGGATCATGACCTGAGCCGAAGGCAGCCGCTTAACCAACTGAGCCACCCAGGTGTCCCTATGCCTATTTTTTATATTATTGCCTTCTCATTAGAATGACAGAGTTGTGTAATTGTGAGGGAGCCTAGATGGCCTGCAAAACCTGAAATACTATCTGGTCCTTTATAGAAAAGGTTTGTTGACTCATGAAATAGAGGGGAAAAAACCCTATTTCAATAAATGCAGAAAAGCATTTAATAAAATCCACTGTCTCATGCAATTTTCTTGACTCATAATCTAGGGATTGAAAGGAATTTCCTTAATCTGCTAAGGGGCTCTACAAGAAACCTCCAGAAAACATCATACTTGATGGTTAAATATTGGAACTTTTTTTCGTTTTGAGATCAGCACATACCTGAGAATACCTGCTTTCTTCATTTCTATTTAACTTTGTACTGGAGTTCTTTTTAAGTAGCATATGGGAAGGAAAAAAAAACCTTACTGGAAAGGAAGAAATGAAGATCACATTATTTTTAGGTGACCCAATTGGGTATATAATAAAGAGTCCAAAATAAATGATAAATTGCTGGTATTAGAAAGTGAATTTAAGGAAGTCAAAAGACTCATTCATGATTGATATAAAATCAACTGTACTTCTGTAAACCAAAAACATAATTAGAAATGAAATAAAAAAGATATCATGTATGTAGTATAGGAAATACATATAGACTTCTATACAGAGAAACCTAAAATATTAGTGGAAGAACCTAAAGAAGATCTAAGTAAGGGGAGATATGTATCATATTCCTGGGTTGGCAAACTCAAATTGATCTAGATATTCACTGCAATATCAATAAGAATGCTAACACTTTTTTCCTTAGGAAGTACTTTAATTAATATTTAAATTTTGTATAGTAGGATGAATTTTTACCAAATTTTTACATCTGTGTAGTTATGACCACAATAAAATATGGAATATTTTCATCATTACAAAACATTCCTTTGTGCTTCTTTGTAGTAATCATATCCTCCATCCTCATCCCTAGTCAACTATTGACCTACTTTTTCACTATATATTGATTTTTCCTTATTTAGATTTTTATTTTATTTTATTTTATTTTTTAAAGACTTTATTTATTTCAGTCAAAGATCACAAGTAGGCAGAGAGGCAGGCAGAGAGAGAGGGGAGGAAGCAGGCTCCCCGCTGAGCAGAGAAGCCCGAAGTGGGGCTTGATCCCAGAACCCTGGGATCATGACCTGAGCCGAAGGTAGAGGCTTTAACCCACTGAGCCACCCAGGCGCCCTTAGATTTTTAAATATATGGAACCGGGATGCCTGGGTGGCTCAGTTGGTTAAGCAGCTGCCTTCGGCTCGGGTCATGATCCCAGCGTCCTGGGATTGAGTCCCACATCGGGCTCCTTGCTCGGCAGGGAGTCTGCTTCTCCCTCTGCCTGCCTCTCTGTCTGCCTGTGTTTGTTCACTCTCTCTCCTCTCTCTCTGACAAATAAATAAATTAAAAAAGCATTAAAAAAAAAAAGTTTAAATATATGGAACCAACAGTACTTTTTTGTGTGACTTTTTCTGTGCAACCTAATGTTTTTGAGATTTGTCCATTTTGTTTCATATATTAATAGTTCAGTCCTTTTTATTCTTGAGTAGTATTCTATTGTATAAATGTATCATAATTTATCCATTCACCTCTGTGGACTATTTGGGTTGTTTCTAACTTAACGCTATATTTAAAAGATTTTTATTTATTAGAGTGAGAGAGAGAGGGAGCCTGAGCAAGTGGGGAGGCAGGGGGAAGAGAGAGAGAGAGAGAATCTCAAGCAGACTCTGTGCTGAGCATAGAGCCTGATTCAGGGCTGGATCCCACAACCCTGAAATCATGCCCTGAGCCGAAATCAAGAGTTGGATGCTCAACTGACTGAGCTACCCTAAGTTAGGCATCCCTAACTTAACCCTATTTTTATCAAAGGTGCTATGAATACTAGTATATGAGTCTTTGTGTGGGCAATACATTTTCATTTCTTTTGGGTAGGTAAGAAGTACCCAAAGGTGCAATTGTTGGTTCATCTGATAAGTGCATGTTTAACTTTATAATAATCACTAGTTTCTTTTCAGAGTGGTTGTATCATTTGTATTCCTGCTAACAATATATGAATGTTCCTAGTTACTGCACTTACTTTCCAAAATGTGATGATGTCATCCTTTTTAATTTTCGCTGTGTTAGTGGGTACGTGATGGTTTCTCAGTGTGGCTTTATTTTACATTTCCGTGATGATTAATGATGGAGAGCAACTTATCAGGTGTTTATTGGCCACTTGTATGTCATCATTCTAAAATGTCTCCAAGTCTTTTGTCCATTTCGTTAGTAGGGTTGTCTTATTGAGTTATAAGCGTTTTTTATATATTCTAGACACAAATTCTTTGTTTTAATGTTTCATAAATTCATGTCTTTTCTCCTAGATTATGGCTTCTCTTTTCATTTTCTTATGATATCTTTGAAGAGCAGAATTTTTATTTTTAATGAAAATTTATCAAATTTTTCTTTTATACTTCTTGCCTTTTGTGTCATATCTAAGAAATATATGCTTCACTCAGGGTCATGAAGATTCTCTACTATTTGTGATTTTTTGCAGAAGTTTTATAGTTTTGCTTTTAAAATTTAGGCCTACAATCTATTTCAAGTTAACTGTTGTATGTACATGAGGAAAAGGTCAAAGATAACTTTTAAAAACATGGATATCTAGCTGTTCCAAAACAATTCATTCTCCCACTGAAGTATCTTGGCATCTGCATTTGTTTCCTAGGGCAGCCATAATTACCATTAATGCGGTGGCTTAAAATAACAGAAATTTATTAGCTTACAATTCTGGAGGCCAGAAGGCTAAAATCATGATGTCTGCAGGACTGCACTATAATATTATGCTATTATTTTTCTTTTAAAGAAAATATATAATAAATATGATTGCTAGGTTACTTTAATATAAGAACAATAGTTTGTAAGGTACTGAAGACCTTACCAGTATTTCTGTGCATATTGCTCAAGATTCAACCATAAATGTTAGATGGGAAAAAACATTGTATTTAGTTTCCTATTGCTGTTCTAATACATTATGACCAACAATGGCTTAAAACAACAAATTTATTGTCTTCAGGTTTTAGAGGTCAGATGTCTAAAATGGACCCCTTTGGGGCTATAATTTAAGTGTTAGCCCGCTGTGTTCCTTCTGGAGGTTCTAGGGGAGAATCTGCTTGCTTTTTCCAGCTTCCACAGGCTGCCCACATTCCTTGGCTCCTGTGACCCCCTTCTACCTTCAAAGCCAGCTACAGCCAGTCAAGTTTTTCTCAAGATGCCATCTTACTGATTTTTTAACTCTGTAATTTCACTGTTCCCTAGGTAAGGATATTTGTAAATTACAGTGGGCTCACTCAGATAAGCCAGGATAATTTTTGTATTTTAAGTTCAGCTAGTTAATCACTTTAATTTTGACACCCTAATTCCATTTTATTATGTAACCTATCATATTTACAGGTTCTGAGGATTGGGAGGTGGTCATCTCTGTGAGGATGAAATTATCCTGCCTATCACACCCATTCATAAGAAAATTAACAATTCATAGGGAAAGTAGTATATAGTTGACCCTTGAGCAATGCAGGGGTTAGGAAGGCTGACCCCACATGCAATTGAAAATCCATGTATAACTTTCAACTTACCAAAAGTTTAACTAATAGCCTACTTTTGACCAGAAGTGTCTTACTAATAGCATTAACAGTTGATTAAAACATGTTATATGTATTATATAGTGTATTCTGTAGGCTAGAGAAAAAAACGTTAAGAAAATCATAAGAGAAAATACATTTTTTCTTTTTTTTAATTAACATATAATGTTGGGGAAAATATACATATATAATAACATATAATGTTTGGAGAAAATGCATTTAGAGTACTGTATTGTGTCAAAAAAGTCTGCATATATGTGGACTTATGCAGTTCAAAGCCACATTGTTCAAGGGTTATTATAATCCTCTCTACAATTGTGAAGTCATTCAAAAACAGTTATTCCTTTACTACAGACACAGTAACCACACATCATATAGAAGTTCAGAGAATATGCTAAATAGGAAAAAATTCCATTTGATCTCTGTTTTAGGCTGAAAAAACTTTTTTTTTTAAAAAGATTTTATTTGACAGAGAGAGAGAGAATACAAGGAGGGGGAGCAGCAGAGGGAGAGGGAGACGCAGGCTTCCTGCTCAGCCTCCCATGCAGGGCTCCATCTCAGGAACCTGGGATCATGACCTGAGCCCAAGGCAGATGCTTAACCAACTGAACCACCCAGGGGTCCCAGCCCAAAAATTCCTTAAGGGTAGACTGCATATCACATACTTTAGACCATTTCTTGTCTTGAAGTATATGTTTTTCTCTTTATTAGATTATTAAGTTCAAGTTTTATCCTTCTTTAGTAATTTACAATATGCCATGTGTTTTTACATATTTTACCCATTCAAACTGGGACAAACTTTTAAAAGAGTCTAGTGTAATATAATCACTTAGATGGTGGTTGTACATAACACGTACTAAATAAATAAACACTATTATTTCTAATAGCCTTTTAGATAGGGTGGCTATTTTTTAGGAAAGTGAGTCAAATACAGAAATCACCTGTTTAGTATCATGCCATAAGGGTGGAAGAACTGGAACTCCAAACCATGCATTTGTCATAGTAAATTAAGAATGAATATAGCTTCACAAGAAAAAAATTTTTTTTAAAGTGGTACTTTCTTATAACATTCCTTCCCCAAATATATTTGATTCAACTCCTCCTTAATTCATTCAATGTTTGATACTGTAAGAAGAGTTGGAAATGCCCCAGATAGACTTTGTTATAGTCTACTTTGAAAGAAATCTTTTGGAGTATTGAAAATAAAGTCTTTTGGGGAGAATTGTGAAAGGTGATTTGTTTTTTACTAGAATAATGCTGCTGTTCTCCTTATAGTCTTGAGATCTGTGGAAGCCACAACTCAAAATGACTCATCAAATGCCATGGAGACAGTGAGCAGAAATATTTTGAAAGATAGTACCTGAGGGGTTTTGCTCTGAGCCCAATTATGAGCAGACAGGCTTGGTCTATGCCTCCCCATGTATTCAAGGAATTTATGGCAGCACAGAGACTTTAAATATCAGCAAATTTTATAGAATGGATATTCAATTAATTACAAAACAGTATGTATTAAAGAAATGCTTATATGAATGTAATCTCAATTATCTATACATGTATGAAATAATTTTTTATGGATTAAGATGATTTTTAATGCTGTGATTACAGTTTTACAAAATATTGAGCATATTTCTGGAGCACTTCTCTTTACTAGTTTGGTGAAATATACTTAAGAAACACAAATTCATGTAATACAAATAAAAAAACTAAAACATTTGAAAAATCAAACATGGACGATTTTCTTTTGTTAAATGTGTCTGCATTCATTCACTAGTGTGAAAAATCAAGAATGAATTGTTCATGCAGATTATTTTACTTATTGTAAACCACTGTATAGAGGCGCCTGGGTGGCTCAGTCCATTAAGCAGCTACCTTCAGCTCAGGTCATGATCCTGGGGTCCGTCCTGGGATTGAGCCTGCATCTGGCTCCTTGCTCAGCGGGAAGCCTGCTTCTCCCTCTCCCACTCTCCCTGCTTGTGTTTCCTTTCTTGCTGTATCTATCAAATAAATAAGATCTTAAAAAAATAAAAATAAACCACTGTATATGTTCTATTAGGATTATTCTAAAAACCTTTCGCCTTGTTATTATATGACCTCAGTTCCTTCTTCACATGTCTCCATCTTCATTCCCTGTTTTCTCCTTAACTAAATGCTGGGTACTCTCCATTCTTTTTCTCCCAAATCTGCTACCACTCAGTCTATACTTTGGGATTCCTCTCTCCCCAAAACTAATGGTCAAACGAGGCAGAAAGGAAACTTGAGAGGGAAATAGGGTTCCTTTAAAGTTTCTTTTCTTATGGAGATCATTTGTTTCTGGCTGGATCTTTAATGCCCTCCTATTGATGTCATGTGATGGTCACAGAAAATAATGGTATTTTTATGGCACACATGCCATCACAGAAAAGGCTGTGGTTATTCATGCCTAGTGCCCTAGGCCCCAATCTACTCTGAAGGAAAAAACACCTTGGGCTGACCGGTTACTTATTTTCAGTTAATTTCTTTTCCTATTGTTGGGAAGCTATAATTTAAACAAAGAAGGTACTTATCTTTGGGTACCTCCTTGGAATAGAAGGTATTTTTTTTTTTTTTAACTGGAATATAGAAATTCAAACTACTATTCCCACTGGTTCATGTTGTTAAGATTTCAGTGCTATCTTCCAAGCAGACACAATTGGAGCAGTAGGATCATGTTTCGTTTTTCCAACTGAAATATTCCTCTTAACAATTAAGGTACCATTTTTTAAAAAAGATTTTAGTTTTAAGTTATTCTCTACTCCCAATGTGGGCTGGAACTCACAACCCTGAGATTGAGTCACATGATCCACCCATTGAGACAGCCAGGTGCCCCAAGGTGCTTTTGTGTAAACATCAAGACATGATGATGACAGCCACAGCCAGGTGTTGGACATAGTGTATTAATGGTGGACAAGACTTGGTCCTACCCCCCCTCCAGGCTTAGGGTAGTGAAACACAAGAATTCTAAGAAAAACTAATATTAGTAGGAGTATGAATTCTCTTCCTTTGTTCTTAGGATGGCTGAAGTCTCCATCCTTTAGATGTCAGTTAACAGAGAAGGCTTCCCACTCTTACTCATGTAAGTGCCCATCATTCTCTCATTCCTTATTGGCATCTAATTTTTCTTAGACGTTTACATATTTACATATTTGTTTGTTTCTAATCTGTCAGCCTTATCAGAATATAAACTCCATGAGAGCTGGTTCCACACTCACCTTATTCACAGTTGTATCCTAGGTGTCTTGCATAAAGACTAGCACACAAAATGCACCCACATTTGCTTAATAAATGAAGCTTATGACCTCTTGCAAAGAGCATATATTTGAAATAAAAAATTTTAAATATGCATTTTATCTTATTTTTTCCAGTTTATTTTATATGTAAGCGAAGTGATTGATTTTTGAGTCTCATTACTGTTGGGTGATATTTTACATAAACGTTTTCTTTGTGTTACATGGGTGTCCAAATTTACAGAACAATAATTATTACAACTCCGACCGCCCCCCACCCCCAGCACATTACCCACATTTGCCGGTGTTCCTGGCATAATTCGAGAGCTTTGGGTTTTTGTTTTCTTTCCTCACACTGATTTGAAGCCTGGCAGCTCTGATCCTATTTACAAGGCATTAAATGTATAATTGTTTAAGTGTGAGGGTGCACGATCTCGAAACCTAATCCCAAAGATCCACGTCAGACGAAATCGACGCACATTTCTGCCAAGGGTTTGTCCCAAGAGTAGAACTACTCTCCAATGTCTCTGTAGCCAAGTTGGCGGACTGCCCCTAAGTACTGGACACAGCCTTCATTTCTCGATTTGGGGGTCAGGCTTACTTTCCAATTGTTAAAGCACGCCTGTGTGTGCGTGCGAGACTTGTGAACTGTGAGGTGCGCCTTTGGGGCGTAGCCGAGCGGTTTAAACCAGCGAATCCGCGTTCATCTACACCTTCCACCTCTGCTCATCTCGACAGATGCTCCACGGGTTTGCACGAACTCGCGGGTCCTGACCCTCCTTCCCTCTCCGCGGTGCCGGGACAACCCGGGGCGGCCACTTCTTCCCGGGGGCGGGGGGTGAGGATGAAGTTGGAAAAACTGAACCAGAGCTACAGCCAAGCGCCAAAATGCACTTGGAGGGAGTCTTCAGCGCGCAGGAGAAGGAGGCAAGTTGCACCCGTGCGCAAGGGGCGGGCCGGCTCGGGCCGCTCGCATTTCCTGTGACAGGGTCTGCCCCAGCCTCTCCTTCTCCCTCGGCGGCGGGACCATTTCCTGAATCGCTGAAGCGGAGGGAGGACTGGGGCGCGGCTCTACCACTAGCTCAAACGGGAGGGGGGCCGGGGCAGTAAAGGAGGAAGGACGAGAGGTCTGCCAAGGATAGGGCAATGCTGCCAGGGCTGTGGTTCCCGGTAACGTGGCGAAAGAGAACTTCTATGGGCCAGAGAAACTCCTGGAGTCCAGGCCGGACGGCTCTTCGTCGGGCGCCGGAGCATCCCCCCTCCCCGCATTCCCGAGGTGGTTCGGCCCGAGAGGCCGGCGTCTCTCCCCCAGTTTGCCGTTCACCCGGAGCGCTCGGGACTTGCCCGTAGTGGTGACGGCGGCAACATGTCTGTGGCGTTCGCTGCCCCGAGGCAGCGAGGCAAGGGGGAGATCACTCCCGCTGCGATTCAGAAGGTGAAGCCTCGCGGGGTCGGGGATGCCAGGCGCATCCTGCCCTTGGGAGCGCCACGGGGGGCCAGCCCGGGAGTCGGCCGGGCCGGGGGCGGAGGCGGGCCTGCTGGGAGGCGGTAGTGTGTGGGAACCCGAGCCGCGGGCTGTGCCTGAGTGGGTGGTGGAAGGCGGCGAACCGGTTCTCCCACGGAGTCCTGCGTGCGTTTGGGCTCTTTCCTACAGGCACAAAAGCCCAAGTAACCGCCGCCGGATTTCTCTAGGGATGGGGCGGCGTTCGGGCGGCCGGGCGCGTGCGCCCGGCCGTGGCGGCCGCGCGGGGAAGGTCTGTTTGTCGGAGCCGGCGCCCCCCGCGGCCCCGCGGGTCGCTCCGGAGTTACTTTGGCGTCGCCCCGCCCAGCGCGCCGCGGCTGCTTGGTGTACACCCGACCTCGGGTCGCGGTAGGCGGAGGGGAAGTCGGAGCGCGGGTTGCCACCCTTCTCCGCGCTGCGCACTTCGGTCGACTTGGGGAGCTCCCGGGAGAACTTGGGGGGAAGCTGCAAGAACCCGGGGGGCGGGCGAAGGAGGACCGTGTGGACTTAGGGGCTACCCTCGGAGTTCCCTTCTCCCTTCCGGATTCACCCCCTCTCCGTGTACATCTGCAGCAAATACTCATCGAGCGCCTCCTCTGGGTGCTGAGGCTACCGTGGTGAGCCATGGTCCCTGCCTTCATGGAACTTGGAGTCTCGGGGCGGAGACAATCTGATAATCGTGACCTATTACAGAAGTCGTGATAAATACACGGGGAGGTGCGTCCCTTTTTAGAGGGTAGTCCTGCCTCTGTCGCTGCTCTGTTACTGCCAGTTAGGGACACAAAGCTGCTTTATTGTCCGCTATCCCTTGTTGCCTGTGAGCAAGGCAGTCGTCTGAATTTTAGTCAGCCAGACTTTGAAAAGTTACTTGCTAAATTGAGCAGTTTACCTTAAATATTTCGGTCATGTTGTATACACTGGGATGAGGATGAAAACTGAAGAAAAGTCAACTTTCCGCACCACTCAGGACACCATTGTATGTCCAGCGGATTATGTTAATGGGTTTCTGTTTACTGTTAGGTTCTTTCTAGTGTGGCATTTGACATTTGCCCAACTGTTGCTTTATTTTATGAATAAACCCGCTTGTCAATGCATGGAAATGCACTGCGTTCACGTAGTACATTGGACTAAGTCTGCAGCCTGGCAAACAGCTCCAAGTACATACATGGAAGACGCGTTTCTGGAGGGATTCACTTTTTATTTTTATTTTTGGACTGTAGAAGAGTTCTGTGGTTGGTTGGTTAGTTTCCAAAAAGTTTTTCCTACATACATGTTAAGATATTTGTTCTGAGTGATTAATTCAGGAGTTGGCAGATCAATTAGTTTTCATTCTCAGATGAGAAGAGAAGACTGATTCCAAATTAGGTGCCGTAGTCTACAGTGTGAGAGGTTGCTGTTAGAAATGAGAGATTCTACGGTGAAGTTTGTTAGGTTGAGTAATCCACTGAGGAGATACGTTGTTGTGAAATCATTAGATTGGACTAATGGATTTTTAAAGACTTTTTTTTTTTTTTTGGCATCCTATGATTCTATTTAGGAAATAACTGCACTTTTTGGAAGAGCATGTCAGTATATATATTATTTCCTAGCAAGTGAAGATCGTGATTCATATGTAGGAAGAAAGTCACAATTTAGGTTAAATGGATTTTTGTTTTTAAAAGAGCTACATTAACTAAATTACTGATATAGACTGATTGTTGTATTATACTTTATTAAGTCTTAGGTGGGGCACATTCTGGAGGAACATCTACTTCTGTCCTTTGACCTTAAGATAAATCTGAGCCCCTGAAATCCTAAGTGATTTGCACAGGATTGGGAAGCTGGCACTCGAACTAACTGACCTTTTCAGTGCTACATCAGTACTGTTTCCTCAATGCCACCTTGCTTAAATGAGTTATTCAACTCTTAAAGCCAGTATTGCTCTGAATTGCTATAAGATGATAGAATGATAAGTTGATAAGCTTTTTGTTTTTTAAACTTTTGGGACAACTTAATTATAAGGTAAGTTCATAAAGTCTGTGACAAATAATACATGATTAGAAATTATGTTTGATTATACTGTATTTGAAGAATCACAGAACCATACTGTGTAACACTTGGAAACTAGTCATCCATCTCCTCAAGCTTCATGGGCTTACATTTTCATGTGTTCATTGTGGGTAAAGGCAAAATTTTTCTTTACTACTGCAAAGCATAAGAATGATGCAGTCAGCTTGAACCCTTACCTCTTAGTTTTAACAGACTAAAGCTTCTGTTACAGGTAGTAGAGGTAATAAAATGTTTGAATACAAAATAAACCCCTCCTGGGCTTCAGGAATAATAATATTCAGAGGGAGAATAATTGAAATAGAGTTATTTGAAAATTGTTGATACTATTCCAGAGGTGTAGAATAAGACTTAAAAGACCAGAATAGATTCAATTTCTATATGAATAAACATTTCTAGAAATCTGAAGGATTTTTAAAAATTTTATGTGATGCACTAGATTTACAATAAACTTTTTCTAATTTTATTTCAGATGTTGGATGAAAATAACCATCTTATTCAGTGTATAATGGACTATCAGAATAAAGGAAAGACCTCAGAGTGTTCTCAGTAAGAATGATATGAAAACATTTTTTGTATTCATTTTTCCGTGTTGATTAATTTTTTTACTTTTCTTTTTAATAACAGCTTTAATGAGATATAATTCACATACTGTGCAATTCACCCTTTTTAAAGTGTACAATTCAAAGCTTTTGGCATATTTGTAGAGTTGTGTTATCATCACTTTAGTCCATTTTAGAACATTTTCATCATCTCTAAAAGAATCCTGTACCCATTAGCAATAACTTTACATTCCTACCTCCTAGTCCCTCGCCCCCTGACAACCACTAATTTGCTTTCTGTCTGTGTAGATTGGCCTATTGTGGACATTTCATGTAAATGACTTCATATAATCTGTGGTCTTTTTTGACTGAGTTCTTTTCCTTAGCATAGTATTTTCCAAGGTTCATCAATATTGAAGCATATATCAGTACTTCCTCTCTATTGCTGAATAATTTTTCATTGTATGGTTATACCATGTTTTATTTATCCATCAGTAATGGACGTTTGGGTTTTCATTTCTTGGCTATTATGAATAGTTCTGTGAAGATAAGTATATAATTTTTTGTGTGAATTTTCCAGATTTTTGTAAAAGAAAAATTTGTTCTTTGGGATGCAGTGGATGTCTTTTTTTTTCTTTTTTTAATACTTATCCTACATTATAAAATAATGACTTCAAATTTCTATGTAGTCTGATTTGTGGAAAAGTTAGATCGTCACGTATATAGGATATTTAATTATATCCATATGTGGTTGAGAAAGCAAAGCTTGTATCTAATAGAGAATTGGTTATCATTCATAAGAACCAAATTTGTGATTTTGAAGTGATATGTGAGAAGTAAATGCTATCCTTAATAGAATTAGATGTAGTAGAACAAGTTCAATATTTTATCAAAAGTCTCTAGGATAGGGCGCCTGGTGGCTCAGTTGGTTAAGGGATTGCCTTTGGCTCAGGTCATGATAGAAGGGTCTTGAGATCGCGCCCTGCGTTGGGCTCCCTGCTCAGTAGGGAGTCTGCTTCTCCCTCTCCCGCTCCCCTTGCTTGTGCTCTCTCTCCTCCCTCTCTCTCTCTGTGTCAAATAAATAAATAAAATCTCAAAAAAAAAAGTCTCTAGCACTGTCCAGTAGAAATATATTGCAAGCCACATACATAATTTTACATTTGCTGATAGACACATTAAACAAAAGGAAACAGGAAAAATTAGTATTAATAATATATTTTACTTAAGCCATTATTTCCAAAATAATATCACTTTAATGCATAACCATTATAAATATATTGAGATGGTTTATATTTTTTGGTTCATACCATAGTCTTTGAAATCCCTTGTGAATCTTACTCTAATAACACATCATTTGAGTTAGCCATATTTCATTCTACGTAGTGGCTACTTTATTGGATAGTACAACTCTAAAAAACTTTATTCTGACCATTGTTTTGAGACACATCTGTCTCTTCTAGAGATCTCACTAGTCTGTCCTCAAGTAGATTTTTCAAGCAACCCTGGGTCTTACCTCTGTATGCACTTTCCTGCTGTACTGGACTTTTGCTATCACTTGATTCACCCTTTTATCTAATTTTGAGTCTCTCTTGGTTGCTTTGTCTTTTCCCTTTTTGTTTAATGGCATTTTTGAAGTGAAAAAGTCATGTAGGGTCATTGTAAAAAGAAAATCAAAGTATAAAATTTGGTAGATAATAAAAGTAAGTCAAATTTCACTTTCCACTCTTAATGCTTTTCTCCTTTCCTCAGGGTAACTACTTTTAATAGTTTAGTACCTATCCTTCTAAACATTTCTGTGTGTGTTTACACACATAGCATTCATATCTACATAAGCACATTTAGATAAATGTTTTGTTTTTTAATAGGTTAGAATTTTATAAATGGGATGGCTGGGTCAAAGACCATGCTAAATTGCCAAATTACCCTGCAAGAAGATTGTATCTGTTTGTTTTCTCTCAGCCAGATTTCAGAGCCTTGGTTTCCAACATCCTCTGCCAACATTGAATATTAGTCTTTTAAATTTTTTCCACATCTGGTTGGTGAAAAGTGGTATCTTTTTCTAGAACTTTTTATTTTGAAATAATTTCATTCTTACAAAAAACGCTTTAAAGACAGTGTAAGAAATTCCTGAAATTCCTATATGCACTTCAGTTTCATTTTTCTCCATATTGTTCATTTCTTTTCCATATTGTTTCTCTGAAGCATTTGAGAATAAGTTGCAGACACGATTCTCTCTTTCCTTTAATTACCTCAGGGTGTAATTTATAAAAATAGGCACAAATTCTTAAATAATCAGTATAATTGTTAAAATTAAGAATGCAATACTATAATCTTCAGACCTGTTTAAAATTTTGCTAATTGTCCCATTAATGTATTTCTTCTGGTTTAGGATACAGTGCAGGATCAGATGTTACATTTAATTTTCAGATGCCTTTAATACACCTTTGTCTGAAATCATTCTTCAGTCTTATCTTTCATTGATGTTGAAGAATACATAGCAGTTATTTTGTGGGATGTCCCTCATTTTGGGTTTGACTGGTGTTTCCCCTTCATTAGATTCATGTTACATACTTTCTGCAGGAGCATCACAAATATCATGGTGTGTCCTTATGAATACATTCTCAAGTAGCTGTATGATAGTGATTTTTCCCAGTATTTGTGAGAATCTTAATCACTTAGTTAAGGTGAGGCCTGCCAGTTTCTCCGCTGTGAAGTTACTACTTTTCTCCTTTTAATTCATATGTATCTTGTTGGGCAGATACCTTGAGACACACATAAGTTGTTCCTTCTTGTATTTTTTTTTTTTTTTTGGCATTTATTTTAGCATCCATCATCCAGTGTTTCTTGATTGAAACAATTATTACTGTGGTGGTTGCCAAATGGTGACTAAATCAATCATTCCTTTTATATTTATTTGAAATCCTACTATAAGGAAACTATTTCTCATTCCCTGCCTCCATTCACTCATTCATTTATTTATATCTGAATGGATTTGTGGACTCTTACTATGTTCATTAGGTTATAATATTACCTTACCTCCCTCCCTCTCTTTTTCCCTCCCTCACTCCCCCTCCCCCCCTCCTTCCTTCCTTCCTTTCTTTCTTCCTTTCTTTCAGATTTTATTTATTTTTTTGACAGAGAGTCAGCGAGAGAGGAAACATAAGCAGGGGGAGTGGGAGAGGGAGAAGCAGACTTCCTACTGAGCAGGGAGCCCCTTGCAGGGCTCTTTGCAAGGACCCATCCCAGGACTCATGACCTGAGTCCAAGGCAGACGCTTAACAACTGAGATACCCAGGCACCCTTCTGTTTTCTTTCTGAAGTTGTCCTCAGTGTTGACCACTGGAGCTCCTCAAGCTGGCTTTTTTATATGTATCCATTATTTTTTGAGCATTTTCTTATTTTCTTGCACCACAAAATGTTCTAGGCTCATCTTGTTCTTTTTCCTGCCCCAGTTTGGAATTACTCGTTTCTTCAAGCCCAGGTTCTTTTTTTAGAGAATGGTATTTAGAAACTTAGGTCTGAGTACCAGGATATTTTCTTTTCTAGTCATTTGCACATTTTGTATTTTATATGATCATTTCTATTACTTTTATGTATATTGTTTCTTCAAGGAGTCATGTCTGTTTGTATTTCAAAATATTCTTTAAAAAATTAATTAGCTGATCTATTTCCTTAGTTTAACTATGGATAATCATCAGTGGTAAGGAGATCACTGCCTCAGATCAGCCATGGGATAATAAAAGTTGACAGGCTCTGATTAGAATACTTATTTTCACCTATGGCTTTTTAAACTGCCAGATAGAGCCAAGGATTTTGACATAGTACTGGTTCAGTTCTTAAAGGACCCAGCAGTACATAGCATGGATAGGACATGTTTAGATATAGAATCAGCCTTTCCAGCTTGAGTCAACAAAAGTTTATACTGTTTTGTTCTTTATATTCTTAGTTTTTGTGTGTGTATATATAATCATTTCCCCCTTCTCTACATATTGGAATAGACCTCATTTTCTCACACATTTGGTGCAGATGGGGTTTAAATTGATTTAGATGGAGTCTTAAATTGTGCTCTTCCTGATGGATTCTTAAATTTCTTTCATTCTTAAAGTTCTTTAGATATTCTTTCTTTTTTAAGTTTTTAGTGTTGGTTTATGAGTAAAGAAAAAAATTCTTCCTCTCAACCTTAAATGTTCTTGTTTCTTGCATTAGGAGAAGGAACAGGAAAATGAAGAAGAACATCAATAAATGATAGTCATCTGGGAACTGATAGTTCGATTTTAATTAAACAATTCATTAAGATGTGATAATTTTGCCTAAAACAGTGTTTTTTAATATAAAAAAACTTTTTATGAAAGTAGTATATGAATTGTAGAAAATTAAAAAACACAGATAACGTAAAAATGAGATAACAAAAAAAAAAAATGAGATAACAGACACTATATTCTCACCACCTACAGATTTTTCACTGGTAACATCTCTGTGTATATTGCTGTACCTATCTTTGTCTACATACATGTACACACGCTCCTGTTATGCTCAGTAAAAGTTAACAAATCACTTGTAGAGCTCATATGCTCTAAAGGGAAGAGAATCTTCCCTTTAGATTCTGATAACATGTATGAGAATGTATTGTTGTTCTGTTGTAGTGTTTGATTTGAGTATTTTGTTAATCAACTTAAATATTTAATCAGCCCTTATTTTTTGTATTTCATCATGAATGACATGAATGACACTTCAGAGTGTCCTGTAAGTGGTTTTCATGCAAAAAAATTTCTACTAATCATTATATAAAAGAATGTAGTTTTAAATCTCTGGTTAGGAATATAACTTTTATTCTGTGAATTGTATTTCTGTTGTCTTATACATATAATCTTCATAGTTTTTTGGTAAAGGTTTGTTGTTAAAAATGAGATCTGATTTTTTTAGTTCATTTTTAAAATTTTTTATTTATTGTTTTTATTGACATATAATATATTATTTGCCCCAGGGATACAGGTCTGTGAATCGTCAGGCTTACACACTTCATAGCACTCACCATATTACATACCCTCTCCAATATCCATAACCCAACCACCCTCTCCATACCTCCCTCCCCCCAGCAACCCTCAGTTTATTTTGTGAGATTAAGAGTCTCTTATGGTTTGTCTGCCTCCCAGTCCCATCTTGTTTCATTTTTTCTTCCCTACCTCTCAAATTCCTCATATCAGGGAGATCATATGATAATTGTCTTTCTCTGATTGACTTATTTCACTCAGCACAATACCCTCTAGTCCAGCCACATCATTGCAAATGGCAAGATTTCATTTCTTTTGATGGCTGCATAGTATTCCATTGTGTATATATTACCACATCTTCTTTATCCATTCATCTGTTGATGGACATCTAGGTTCTTTCCAGAGTTTGGCTGTTGTGGACATTGCTGCTATAAACATGCGGGTGCACATGCCCCTTTGGATCACTATGTTTGTATCTTCAGGTTAAATACCCAGTAGTGTGATTGCTGGGTCATAAGGTAGCTCTGTTTTCAACTTTTGAGGAACCTCCATGCTGTTTTCCAGAGCGCCTGCCCAGCTTGCATTCCCACCAACAGTGTAGGAGGGTTCCCCTTTCTCCACATCCTCGCCAGCATCTGTCATTTCCTGACTTGTTCATTTTAGCCATTCTGACTGGTAAGAGGTAGTATCTCATTGTGATTTTGATTTGTATTTCCCTGATGCCGAGTGATGTGGAGCATTTTTTCATGTGTCTGTTGGCCATCTGGATGTTTTCTTTGCAGAAATGTCTGTTCATGTCTTCTGCCCATTTCTTGATTGGATTAGTTGTTCTTTGGGTGTTGAGTTTGATAAGTTCTTTATAGATTTTGGATACTAGCCCTTTATCTGATATGTCGTTTGCAAATATATTCTCCCATTCTGTCAGTTGTCTTTTGGTTTTGTTGACTGTTTCCTTTGCTGTGCAGAAGCTTTTGATCTTGATGAAGTCCCAATAGTTCATTTTTGCCCTTGCTTCCCTTGCCTTTGGTGATGTTTCTAGGAAGAAGTTGCTGTGGCTGATGTCGAAGAGGTTGCTGCCTGTGTTCTCCTCAAGGATTTTGATGGATTCCTGTCTCACACTGAGGTCTTTCATCCATTGTGAGTCTATTTTTGTGTGTGGTGTAAGGAAATGGTCCAGTTTCATTCTTCTGCATGTGGCTGTCCAATTTTCCCAGGACCATTTGTTGAAGAGGCTTGTCTTTTTTCCATTGGACATTCTTTCCTGCTTTGTCGAAGATCAGTTGACCATAGAGTTGAGGGTCTATTTCTGGGCTCTCTATTCTGTTCCATTGATCTATTGTTTGTATTTCTTTGGTGTTGGTTGTGATCTCTCCTCTGTCATTCATGATGTTATTTATTTGGGTCCTTTTCAGCCTTTGCTGTGGCCCAAAGATTTTGAATAGTTGTGTTTTCATTTTCATTTGTTTCCAAGAATTTTTTCGGTTCTTCTTCAATTTCTTGGTGTATCCATTCATTGTTTAGTAGGATGCTCCTTAGCCTCTATGTATTTGGGTTCTTTCCAACTTTCCTCTTGTGATTGAGTTCTAGTTTCAGAGCAGTGTGGTCTGAAAATATCCAGGGAACGATCCCAATCTTTTGGTACCAGTTGAGACCCGATTTGTGACCCAGGATGTGATCTATCTGGAGAATGTTCCATGTGCACTATAGAAGATTGTGTATTCTGTTGCTTTGGGGTGGAATGTTCTGAATATATCTGTGATGTCCATCTGGTCCAGTGTGTCATTTAAGCCCTTTATTTCTTTGGTGATCTTTTGCTTGGATGATCTATCCACTTAAGTGAGGGGGTTGTTAAAGTCCCCTGCTATTATTGTATTATTATCAATGTGTTTCTTTGATTTTGTTATTAACTGGTTTATATAGATGGCTGCTCCCATGTTAGGGGCATAGATATTTAAAATTGTTAGATCTTCTTGTTGGACAGACCCTTTGAATATGATATAGTGTCCTTTCTCATCTCTTATTATAGTATTTGGCTTAAAATCTAATTTATTTGATATAAGGATTGCCACCAGCTTTCTTTTGATGTCCATTAATGTGGTAAATTGTTTTCCACCCCCTCACTTTAAATCTGGATGTGTCTTTGGGTCTAAAATGAGTTTCTTGCAGACAGCATATGGATGTGTTTTGTTTTTTTATCCATTCTGAAACCCTGTGTCTTTTGATTGGGGGATTTTAGGCCATTTCCATTTAGGATAACTATTGAAAGAGCTGAATTTAGTGCCATTGTATTGCCTGTAAGGTGGCTTTTACTGTATATTGTCTCTGTTCCTTTCTTTCTTTCTTTTTTTTTTTTTAAAGTTTCTATTTATCTGTTTGACACAAAGAGAGATTGCAAGTGGGCAGAGAGGCAGGCAGAGAGAGACGGGGAAGCAGGCTCCCAATGAGCAGAGAGCCCGATGCAGGGCTCGATCCCAGGACCCTGAGATCATGATCTAAGCTGAAGGCTGAGGCTCTAACCCACTGAGCCACCCAGGTGCCCCTCTTCATTCCTTTCTGATCCACTACTTTGAGGCTTTCTCTTTGCTTAGAAGGACCCCTTTCAGAATTTCTTGTAGGGCTGTTTTGGTGTTTGCAGATTCTTTTAATTTTTGGTTGTCCTTGGAAGCTTTTTCTCTTTCCTTCTATTTTCAGTGATAGCTTAGCTGGATATAGTATTCTTGGCTGCATATTTTTCTCATTTAGTGCTCTGAATATATCATGCCAGTTCTTTCTGGCCTGCCAAGTGTCTGTGGATAAGTCTGCTGCCAACCTAATATTTCTGTCATTGTATGTGACAGACTTCTTGTCCTAAGCTGCTTTCAGGATTTTCTCTTTGTCACTAAGACTAGTAAATTTTACCATTAGGTGATGGTGTGTGGACCTATTTTAATTGATTTTGAGGGTATTCTCTGTGCCTCCTGGATTTTGATGCTTGTTCCCTTTGCCATATTAAGGAAATTGTTATAATTTGCTCCAGTATACCTTCTGCACCTCTTTCTCTTTCTTCTTCTTCTGGAATCCCAATCATTCTAATATTGTTTTGTCTTATGGTATCACTTCTCTCTCAAATTCTCCCCTCATTGTCCAGTAGTTGTTTGTCTCTTTTGCTCAGCTTCTTTATTCCCCGTCATTTGGTCTTCTATATCACTAATTCTCTCTTCTGTCTCATTCATTCAGATCCATTCTTTTTTTTTTTTCCCCTCTTTTTTTTTTTCTTTTTAAGCTTTATTTAAACATATAATGTAAACCCCCCACCCCCTCCC
>ML102635.1:124731-194195 GCA_003697995.1 Taxidea taxus jeffersonii
CCCCCCCCCCCCCCCCACCCCCCTCAGTTTGTTTTATGACATTAAGAGTCTCTTTTGGTTTGTTTCCCTCCCGATCCCATCTTGTTTCATTTTTTCTTTTCCTACCACCTTAACCCCCACCCCCGTTGCATCTCCACTTCCTCATATCAGGGAGATCATGTGGTAGTTGTCTTTCTCCAGTTGACTTATTTCGCTAAGCATAATACGCTCTAGTTCCATCCATGTCGTCGCAAATGGTAAGATTTCATTTCTTTTGATGGCTGCATAGTATTCCATTGTATATATATACCACCTCTTCTTTATCCATTCATCTGTTGATGGACATCTAGGTTCTTTCCATACTTGGCTATTGTGGACATTGCTGCTATAAACATTCGGGTACATGTGCTCCTTCGGATCACTATGTTTGTATCTTTAGGGTAAATACCCAGTAGTGCAATTGCTGGGTCATAAGGTAGCTCTATTTTCAATTTTTTGAGGAACCTCCATGCTGTTTTCCAGAGTGGTTGCACCAGCTTGCATTCCCACCAACAGTGTAGGAGGGTTCCCCTTTCTCCACATCCTCGCCAGCATCTGTCATTTCCTGACTTGTTCATTTTAGCCATTCTGACTGGTGTGAGGTGGTATCTCATTGTGGTTTTGATTTGTATTTCCCTGATGCCCAGTGATGTGGAGCACTTTTTCATGTGTCTGTTGGCCATCTGGATGTCTTCTTTGCAGAAATGTCTGTTCATGTCCTCTGCCCATTTCTTGATTGGATTGTTTGTTCTTTGGGTGTTGAGTTTGCTAAGCTCTTTGTAGATTTTGGATACTAGCCCTTTATCTGATATGTCGTTTGCAAATATATTCAGATCCATTCTTGATCGCATTAATTCCTTTTTTGATTTCAGCTTGGTTAGATTTTAGTTCTTTTATTTCTCCAGAAAGGGATTTTATTTCTCCAGAGGGGGTTTGTCTAATATCCTCCATGCCTTTTTAGAGCCCAGCTAGCACCTTGAGAATTGTCATTCTGAACTCTAGATCTGACATATTTCCAATGTCTGCATTGATGAGGTCCCTAGCCATCGGTACTGCCTCTTGTTCTTTTTATTTGTGGTGAGTTTTTGTGTCTTGTCATTTTCGGATCATTTCTTTTTTTATTCTCTTGAACTAATAATTTCTAGATGTATCTACTGAAAAGCAACAACTCATTTTCCTGTTTGTCCTCCAGAATCTGGCCTCTTCCTCATTTATACTCCAGCATGAATCTTGTGGGTCCTTATAGAGTCATTTCATGGGTCACTCTGTGGAGCACACTCAGCTCTCAGTCCCTCTGCTCATCATTTTCCCAGGGAAAGGAATATACTGTGAAGTTCATGACACTGGACCTCTACCCTGGGGGAAATGGCACGGTATCGCATTGCAGGAATCGGCTGCGTTTGGAGACTGCAAATGGGGTTGTGTGCCAGAGATAGAAACCGGTTCATTTTTTAATTATATCAATAAATTTAGTAGTTATTTGACCTTATTCCAGATAATTGATGTAGTGGAACTACCTCTCATTTAATAGGTTAATAATTATGGGTATTTTGGAATATCTGCAGTATTTATTAGGAAGTTACCATCATCAAAAGTAAAATGTTTGTGGACGCCTGGGTGGCTCAGTTGGTTAAGCAGCTGCCTTCGGCTCAGGTCATGATCCCAGCGTCCTGGGATCCAGTCCCACATCGGGCTCCTTGCTCAGCAGGGAGCCTGCTTCTCCCTCTGCCTCTGCCTGACTCTCTGTCTGCCTGTGCTCACTCTCTCTCTCTCTCTAACTAATAAATAAATAAAACCTTAAAAAAAAATTAAAAAAAAAAAAGTAAAATGTTTGTATCTGTCCTTATCATATGTACTCAGGTTTTTTTTTGTTGTTGTTAATATAGACTATTTTAGAAATAATAAACCTGTACATGAAAAAAGTAAAAGTATATACAGGATAAAGTTTCTCAGGAAAATATTTATTTAATATTTGTAGAAGAATCTACGTTTTTTTATCATTTCAGAAGATTCAGCTGAAGCCAGATTCTTCTGGAATATTTGCTTGTTGCTTTTTAGGTGATGTATACACAGACTTGAATATGAATATGTACTACCTTTTCATTAGTATTCATCTTTAAGTCTTGAATGGATCTTAGGAAAGCTTATTTGATGAATGCTGTAAGAATAATGCAGATTACAAAAAAGAAACCCTAGTAAAGTTAGAGAAGATAATTTAAGTAGAAGATTTGGGGCTATTGGGAAAATTGGAGTAATTTGAATGGGTTTGTAGATGATTGCATGGTATTACTGTAGTAATATTTGTTCTGCTGTGGTTGTATATGGGAATTTCCTTGTTTTTAGGAAATGAAGTGTTGGGAGTAGTGGGATATTATGTCTGTAACTGAGTCAAAAGATTTTGAGAAAGTGTGTGTGTGCCTGCATGTATGTATATATTGGTGTGTGTGTGTGTTTAGAGATGGAGTAAGACAAATGTGGCGAAATGCCAATGTTTGGGGAGTGTGGGAGAAAGATATTTGGGAATTCTTCATACTATTCTTAAAACTAAGTTTAAAATTATTTCAACAATTAAAAGTTAAAAAGATTGAGGTTGGGAAATGTCTTAAAGTACTCCATAAAAGGAGGCTGTATTTATAGATATTTAGAACTATAAGGGACTTTGGAGATCTGCTTTAACTCTCTTTATTTTTACAAATGAGGCCTTAAGAGTGTGGCAGATTAGATTTAACAGTATTCTGATGTGGACTTGTTAAGTACTAATCAGCAGGACTAAAATTTTTTCTTGAAGGGTCATGAGGAAACCATAGTCTCTTAGTGAGATTTGTTATTTTATTTTTGCATGGTGGTCACAAACCTCATATCTGAATATATTAAAGCCATATTAATACTCAGAGAAGAAAAGAAAAACTTAGAGGTGTAAACTTTGAAATGGGTTATGTATTTTTTTAAAAGTTTTCATTTATTTATTTATTTATTTGTCGGGGAGAAAGAGAGCACTAGCTGAAGGAGCTACAAGCTGAGGGAGAGAAACAGGCACCCTGCTGAGCAGGGAGGGGGATGTGGGGGGAGGTGAGGCCTCTATCCCAGGGATCCTGACCTGAGCCAAAGGCAGACACTTATCCCACTGAACCATCCAGGTGTCCCCTGGGTCATATGTTCTAATTAAAAAAATGGCTGGTTGATTTTAAAAAATGGCAAGATTTTGGAACCCTGTATTTTAAATTCCATTTAAGATCTTTACGGAATAATGAAATAGTTCCAGCTAGAGTTTCTTTTAGTGCTGTTTTAAAAATTTTGACAATGTAATTAAGCATTATGAAAAATGCAGTACAATGTAATAATTCCTGCCTAAGGATCACTGTAACTTGTATCATGTCTGATTGAGCCACATAGTGTAATATGTGAGGAGGAGCATTAAGAGCCTAAACTTCTTAAACAGCAATAAAAAAACCAAAGGAAACCAAGAAACTTAGGGAAGTGTTGGTTATGTCTATTACCTTGATTGTGGCGATGGTGTCACAGGTGTTTGCATATGTCCAAACTCATCAAATTATACAAATTAAATGTGTGTGGGTCTCTGTATTATTGGTTATGCCTCTAAGAAATCTGTAAAAAATAAACAAGAGAACATGAAAATTGTTAGTGAGGAAAATTGAAGGTCAGTGAGAAGTAAGTTTTTTTTTCTCTAATAAGAAAAAAGTAGTAAAGCCAATTCTAATAGAAATAAAATAACGCAGCAAAAGATTTCCTAGGATTCCTTCCATGGTGTATAGAGAACAACTTCACCTGGGATCTGTGTTAGAAGGCTTTGTTTAGCTGAATAAAGTTCTTTTATCTTATTTTCATTATTTTAACTTGTATTTAATGTTCTAGGGAAACAAAATTCTAAAACAGCCTAACAATTTGGTGTAGGATTTATAAGTTTGTATTTGGGAGGTTTATAAACACTGGTTAACTGGATCACTACCAATTTGCAGAGACTTAGTAAAACTAATTCATAAGTTCACCATGAACATATTTAACCACCTCATTGCACTAGTGAGACTTTGCTTTGTTTTTTAAAGTTAACTCTTTTTTTTTTTTTAAAGATTTTATTTATTTACTTAACAGATAGAGATCGCAAGTAGGCAGAGAGAGAGAGAGAGAGAGGAGGAAGCAGGCTCCCTGCTGAACAGAGAGCCCGATGTGCGGCTTGATCCCAGGACCTTGGGATCATGACCTGAGCTGAAGGCAGAGGATTTAACCACTGAGCCACCCAGGCGCCCCTGTTTTTTAAAGTTAATTCTTTTTTTTTTTTTTTAAGATTTTATTTATTTAAATGTTAGAGAGAGAGAGCACAGGCAGACAGAGAGGCAGAGGGAGAAGCAGGCTCCCTGCTGAGCAAGGAGCCCGATGTGGGACTGGATCCCAGGACGCTGGGATCATGACCTGAGCCGAAGGCAGCTGCTTAACCAACTGCGCCACCCAGGCGTCCCTTAAAGTTAATTCTTAGTGGTATTAGTCCCCTATTGTATTGTCTCATATATATGTATGTATGTGTATATAATATAGTATAATATAAATTCATATATATGTGTGTGTATACATATATATATATATATATATATGTAAGTGAAGACACCTATTTCTTGTTTTCTCTACATGCTGAGCCCTAATAGATGTTCGTTACAACTGCAGCAGATATCAGTTGTTGCTTACTGCTGCTGGAGAAGGAAAAGTTGTGTGATTCCTGCTTCCTACCTGACATTTTCAGCAGAGCCTGTTGCCTTGACTTGGGTTTGAGGTTTTTGGCAATATGAAAATGGCAGGGTGGAGGGAATAAGCATGTCAATTTTGTTGAATTCCTTCATTCTAGATCTCTTTTTAGAAAACACATGTACTATGTATAGAGCCAGTATATATCTCAGTAATTCCGTTTCCTGAGCTGTGCAAGTATTGTGCATGTTACTAACTTTTCTAAACCTCATTTGCCTCATCTGGTAAAATGGAGAAAATAAGTACTTTTACCTCATAGCTTGGGTTCGAGGATTGACTGAAATATATGAGTATATAAAACAACTATAGCAATATCTAGCACATTGGTAAGATCTCTGTGTGTGTGTTATTATCTTTGAATGTATTTATTATTTGGGATTATTTTGCAGAGGAACTAGGAAAAAATTGAAGTGCTATTGATGTTCAGGTAACAGAAATCTTTTATTAAACTTGAAACATAATTAGAATGTTATTTGTATTTAAGCAGTAGGAAGAAAATTATTTTTAATATTGGTATTTGTTTTGTTTTAATAGGTATCAGCAGATGTTGCATACGAACTTGGTCTACCTTGCTACAATAGCAGATTCTAATCAAAATATGCAGTCTCTTTTACCAGCAGTAAGTACCTTTAAAATAGTGTGAAGTAGACAAAATCTTAAATAGAGTTATGTACAGGATAACACATTTTTGTTTAGTGATTTTGAAGTTTTGTTTAATAAATTCTGCCTTCTGAGAACATCAGGGTATTCTTCTATATCATCTAAAAGCTTCATTGTTTTGTTTTCATATTTAATTTGAGTCGATTCACCTAGAATTGTTTCCCTTCCTGAAGAAGTTATATCCATTCATCCATTTACCCACATACTCACCCACCTGCCTATTTATTTATTTTAATTTGTAATTGCACATATAATTTATGAATAAGCATACAGTATTTCAAAGCAAATCCCAGGCATCATATACTTTCCCTGGTAAATACTCTAGTATGCATCTCTAGCAGAGAAGCAGCAGTATTCCACCCAACAAGAGTAACCAGAGTTTCTTGATGTCTTTATTTTACCCAGGCTACCTTCAGTTTTCACTGATTATCTTAAATCACCTAAATGTTTAAATGATTTTCTGCTGTAGAATCCAGACAAGGTCCACGTGTTGCACTGGTTGATACGTGTTTTAAGTTTCTTTGAATCTGTATCAGTTTATCTTTTTTATTCTCCATTTATTTGTTGAAGAACCTGGTAGAGTTTCTTACATTCTGGATTTGGCTAAGTGTATCCTCAAGTTCCTTTAATGTATTCTTCCATTTTATCTCTTATTTCCTATAAACTGATAATTAGGTAGAGAAGCTTGATTAGAGTTAGGTTCACTTTTGTGTTAAGAATATTTAATTGAGGGGCGCCTGGGTGGCTCAGTTGGTTAAAGCCACTGCCTTCGTCTTGGGTCGTGATCCCAGGGTCCTGCCCTGCTCGACAGGGAGCCTGCTTCCCTTCCTCTCTCTCTCTGCCTGCCTCTCTGCCTGCTTGTGATCTCTGTCGAATAAATAAATAAAATCTTTAAAAGAAAAAAAAAGAATATTTAATTGAGGGGCGCCTGGGTGGCACAGTTGGTTGAGTGTCTGACTCTTGATATCAGCTCAGAACATGGTCTCAGGGTTGTGAGTTTAAGCTCTGTGTTGAGCTCCACTTAAAAAAGAAAAGAATATTTCATTGATGGTGCCGTGTTGCCTGTTGTATGTATCACATGGGGGCGGATATTTTGGTTGTTCCATTTTTAGCAATGTTAACATTGATGAATGGTGGGGCACCTGGGTGGCTCAGTGGGTTAAGCCTCTGCCTTCAGCTCAGGTCATGATCTCAGGGTCCTGGGATGGAGCCCCATCTGGCTCTCTGCTCAGCAGGGAACCTGCTTCTCCCTTTCTCTCTGTCTGCCTACTTGTGATCTCCCTCTCTATCAAATAAATAAATAAAATCTTTTTTTTTTTTTTGAGGTTTTATTTATTTATTTGACAGACAGAAATCACAAGTAGGCAGAGAGGCAGGCAGAAAGAGAGAAGGGGAAGCAGGCTCCCTGCTGAGCAAAGAGCCTGATTCGGGGCTCCATCCCAGGACTCCAGGATCATGACCCGAGGGAAAGGTAGACGCTTAACTCACTGAGCCACTCAGGCACCCCATAAATAAATAAAATCTTAAAAAAAAAAACCACAATAGTTCTCTCTGGAAATTTAGATTTCTAAAAAGGATTGATGAATGGGACGAGGTGTCTGGTTGTCTCATTCAGTAGAGCATGCAACTCTTGATTATGAGTTCAAGCCCTAAGTTGGGTGTGAAATCTACCTAAAGAAAAAAGATTGATTGATGGTTACAGTTGATACCATCCTAATGAATCTATTATAAATTTCCCCATCAACCTTTCATTTAATGGTTTTAGCAGTTACTGATGCTTGTTGGCCAGATCTGTTATTTCATATTTGGATCACAGAATGATGAATCTCGGATTTTACAGTTCCTCCTGTATTTATTAGCTGTACTTCTTTTAAAAAAGAAAAACTCCATTCATCAAGTATTTGGTTATCCTGAGATAGAGAGTCCCTATATGAGAATCATGATTAAAGGCTGGTTTCTAGCCTCTTAATAGTTTTCAGAATAACCATTTGGGCTCTAACAATCTGTGAAGGTGACCAGTGATTTTTTTTTTTATTATTGTCATCTAAACATACATGTTTTATATTTTTAATGTGTCCATTGGAATCTTTTTTTTTTTTTTTTTTTGATACTTCAGGTTATCTCCTCTTTGGTCAGTGAGAGTGTGTTCATTTGGTTGCTGTGTCCATCTGACATGATTCAAGCATTCTTGTATAGCTTCTTTTCTTTCAAGATTTGAGAGACCTGTCAGGCTGACTATATTTTCTGGCCCAGAACTATTCTGCCTCAGCTCTTTTTTTCAGGCAGCACTTTTTCAATGAGAATTGATATTTAGAGACTACATTTTGGATGTTTGGGGCATTCATTACTACTGGGTTTTCATTGTTTCTAGGTATTTTTGGTGAACAGAACTAGTAAACACATTTTTTAGAAAAAGAAATAAAGTATTGAATTAGTGCTTTTTTTCCTTCAGGAAAGGTTTTTTCCTTAGGTTTGATTTTATGTATTATCTCCTCTGTCTTATTCTAAAATTCTTGGTACCTTAATGACATTATTTTGGTTGTTTATTTGCTTCATACTACTACCTATATAAAGTAATTTCAGTATAACAATTCCAAGCTTGCCACTAACAATAAGATGTTTGTCCTTAAGATGTATCCCACTAGGAATATATAATCAATACATTTCTTTTTGACTGTGAAATAATTCATATGGTTATTACTTTGAACTTGCTTACCAGCTAGGTGGAATTTATTTTTGTGAATGGTGTGAGGAATGGGTTCAGTTTCATTGTTGCCATATGGATAGTTTTCTATTCCAGCATTATCTATTGGAAAAACAAAATAATGACTTCTCCCTGTTTTGTCATGCCACCTCTATCTATATATATCAAGTGTGCATATATATGTGGGTGTCTGATCTCTATTCTGTCTCATTGGTATGCTGTTATAAATTCCACTATCTTTTCACGCTTGTCATTGTCTTAGACATCTTGATGTATGTTAGAGAAGTTCTTTTTATGTTTTTCAAAAATATCTTGGCTATTGGTCCTTTGTGTTTACATATGTGCTTAAAAATCAGCATGTCCAACATAATCTGTTTTGATTTTTGTTGAGATTGTCTTTACTCCAAATTAATTTGGGGTGAATTCATATCTTTACAATATTGAAACTGTCAAATCATGATCATTGCATATATTTTCACTTATTTAATCCTATAAATATCTTTCAGTGGAGTTTTTGATTTTTCCTGCAGAGCATTTGTATATCTCTCATTGAACTTATTAGTAGGCAGTTCATATTTTTTGAGGCTATTTTAAGAGTCTGTTTTTTAAACCAAGTTTTATTTTTTAACTGCATTTGTTATTTACATGGGAATTCAGTTGATACTGAATTTCACAGTCTTGTTCAACTCTTACTTCTAACAATTTTCTTATATATACCTTCTGTTTTCTATATTCACGAACATATTTGTACATAATGAGTTTTGTTTCCTTCTTGCCGATCCTTACACCTTTTGTTTCTTTCTCTTGCCTTACTTCTCTGGCTAGGACCTCCACTACATTCCTGAATAAAAGTGGTGATAGAGGACATCTTTATCTTGTTCTGATCATAAAGGGAAAGCTTTCACTGTTTGACTGTTAATAAGTATGATGTTTGCTGTAGTTTTTTGTAGATGCCTTTTATCAGATTAAGGAAGTTCCCTTCTGTTTCTGTTGTGCTAAATAAGAGTTTATATCTTGAATGGATGTTAAATTTTATTAAGTGCTTTTATTGCATCTAATGAGATGATCATAAATTTTTTCTTTTTTAACCTGTTAATGTGAATTACATTGATTTACTTTTTAATGTGCAGTCTATCTTGTATTCTTATAGTTAACCTACTTTTTCATGACCCACTTGGTCATGGTCTTTGGTTTTGTTTGGTTTGGTCATGGTCTCTTAAAAAATTAAAAAATTGCTGTATTCAGTTTGTTAACATTTTGATCAAGATTTTTTTGTCTTTGTTTTTGGGCATAATTGACTTTTAATTTTCCCTTCTTTAATGCTTTTGCCTGAGTTTCATTTTGAGGTTATGTTGGTTTTATAAAATGAGCTGGAGAATTCTAGTTTTTCTTACCTGGAATAGTTTGTACGATAGAGTTACTTTTTCTTAAATGATTGGTATACTTCTTTAGAAAAGCTCTCTGGGTCTAGAGTTTTCTTTGTGAGAAGGCTTGTTACTAACTCAATTTCTTTATTGATTGTAGCACAATTTATAACATTTTGTGAGTTTCTTATTTTGGTAAATTATGCTTTTTAGCATTTACTAAATTTTCAGATTTATTGGCATAAAGTTCATGAAATAGCTTTCTTATGTCCTCAGAATCTGTAGTGATATTTTCTTTTTTATTTTTTACATAGTTTATTTATGCCTTCTCTTTTAAAATGTTTTTGATCATTCTTGCCAGTTGTTTATCTCTTTTTTTTCTTCCTTTTTTTGTGTGTGTGTCTTCAAAGAATCAGGTTTTTTTTTTTTTTTTTTTTTTTAAAGATTTTATTCCACAAGTAGGCAGAGAGGCAGGCAGAGGGAGGAGGGAGCAGGCACAATGCTGAGCAGAGAGCCTGATATGGGGCTCGATCTAGGACCTGAGATCATGACCCGAGCCAAAGGCAGAGGCTTTAACCCACTGAGCCACCCAGGCACCCCAAAGAATCAGTTTTTGGCTTTGATTTTCACAGTGACAACATTTCCAAAACTTTTTGTTCTTAGAACCACATTAAACTTAAAAATTATTGAGGAAAAAAAAAAAATTATTGAGGACTCAAGGGTGCCTGGGTGGGTCAGTTGGTTAGGTGTCTGCCTTCAGCTCAGGTTATATGATCTCAGGGTCCTGGAATTGAGTCCTTCATCAGGCTCTCCACTGTTTCTCCTTCTCCCGCTGCCTGCTGCTCCCCCTGCTTGTGCTCGCTCTTTCTCTGTCAAATAGATAAAATCTTAAAAAAAAATTGAGGACTCTGAAGAACTTTATATGGGTTATATATATTGATAAATTTGTAAGTTTCTCCAAGTTTTTAAATTAAGACTGAGAAAATTTTTGAAGTATTTATCAGTTCATTTAGAATGAACAATAATAAACCCATTGCATGTTAATGTAAATAACTTTCTTTAAAGAAAAAATAACTTTATCTTTTAAAACAGATTTAGTGAGAAAGGAATAGCACTATTTAGTAATTTTGCAAATTTCTTTTAAATGTCTGTCTTAATAGAAAATAGCTATATTCTCATATCTACTTTTGAATTCAATCTAGTGTAATATGTTTTGGTTGAAATAGAACAAAATCCAGTTTTGCTCAGATATGGAATTGGAAAAGTGAAGACTATATTTTAAAAACCTTTTCAGATTGTTGTACAGTAATCTTCTTTGATAGTACAGAAGATCTCAACAAGTGTTTTTTCTAAAGGTTATTTGCAGTATAGAATCTGAAACAATATTAATAGATTTTTCTTATTCTGGTACATTAGAGTTCATTGGTCTGTCCTGCATTTTGGATGGATCTTTTAACCATGCATAATTTTGTAACGTGCTTTGGTCATTTGGAAAGTATTAAGTGCATTGAGTTATGTACATCCCTAAATATTGACATATTTTATTGTATGATACCAAAAACCACATTTGTTGAAATTGCCACCAGTCTCATTAGAAGTATTGAGATGCTGCCAAACTCAAGACAGTAGATATAAATTTGCCAATTTCCCAATTTTCGCCTGAAAAGTCAAGTTTAATCATAGGCAACAAATGCTGTCAGCTGTTTTCCAGGCTCACTGTGTTCATTTTTGAGCCGATGTCTGCCAGATACCCAAGTCTGGATAAGTATAGTTTGTCTACCAATTGTTCTTTCAGTTAAAAATGGTGTTCCATGAAAACTGTGTTGATCAGCAAGCAACCCAGTCACAGAGTACTTTTATCATACTTTGATTTGCAACAGATATATTTATTATTTTCTTGTTTTGTCCCAGAATATTTAACTGAGTAATTTTTACTGTTTCATCAAGGACATTCTTAAGTGGAATTAATTTTTTTTTTTTAAACTACTAGTCTGGCAATCAGTAATACAGTGATTTACTGTAGAGTTTGGTGCCTTGATTCATGCCAAGGCTCTTGCAGTTACACCCACTTTCTTACTTTTGCACCATTGTTTTAAATACCAACATGGCGGGACGCCTGGGTGGCTCAGTTGGTTGAGCGGCTGCCTTCGGCTCAGGTCATGATCCCAGCGTCCTGGGATCGAGTCCCACATCGGGCTCCTTGCTTGGCAGGGAGCCTGCTTCTCCCTCTGCCTCTGCCTGCCTCTCTCTGCCTGTGCTCACTCTCTCTCTCTCTAACTAATAAATAAATAAAATCTTTAAAAAAAAAATACCAACATGGCATAAAAGTATTGTTATGGAAGTAGTTTGACCTTTTGGACTCTAAAAGAGTCTTAAGGACCACATTTCGTAAACTAATGCTCTTTTGCATGTTTTTGAGTGTGATTAACTTCTGATCTTGTCTTTATTATTTCCTTTTATTTTCTTTTGTTATATTTTGCTGTTCTTTTTCTGAGTTTTGAGATAAATGCCTACTTTATCAGTTTTCATTTTTTAATGCTAATATATGCATTTAAGGGAATAAATTTCTCCCTAGTCACAATTCTGATGCATAATATATTCATATTTATTCAGTTCCAAGTATTTTCTAATTTCCAGTGTTAAATTTTCTTTATACATGGGTTAACAAGCACACTTTTTAGTTTCCAAACATATGGAAATTTTGTTATTTTTTTAATTAATGTTTTCTGCCTTTATTGCATGTGGTTACATAACATTTTGTATGATTTAGTTCTCTGGAATTCTTGGAGATTTGTTTAATGTTGAAGCATATGGTCACTTTTTACAGAGGTTCTATGTATACTTGTTTTTTTTTTTTTTAAGGATTTTATTTATTTATTTGGCAGACAGAGATCACAAGTAGGCATAGAGGCAGGCAGGGGCGGGGGAAGCAGGCTCTCCGCTGAGCAGAGAGCCCGATGCGGGGCTTGATCCCAGGACCCCGAGATCATGACCCGAGCTGAAGGCAGAGGCTTTAACCCACTGAGCCACCCAGGTGCTCCTCTATGTATGCTTAAAAAGAATATGTATTCTTTAGCACCTGAATGCCTGTGTATGTTTATTGGATCAAGTGTGATGATCTTGCTTGAATCCCCTATAGATTTACTGGTTTTTATTAACCTTTCTGATGCTTTGTTCCATCTGTTACTGAGAGATATATGTTTAAAATATAGGGATTGTGTCTTTTTCCTTGTGACTTTTCCAGGTTTTTGCTTAATATGACATTTAGAGGTATTGTTAGTAAGTACACACATATTGTAGAATATTACAGATCTGGTTCGTTGTAACATTGTTATTTATGAAGTATTCATGTGTAATAATTTTGTCATAAATTTACTTACCTGATATTAGAGTAACTCAGTTGGTCTTCTTTAGTGTTTGCATGGTACAGTCACCCTTCCATTCCCTCATGTTAGAGATATGAACGGCATACAGATTTTAAAAAAAAATCTAGTGTGGCAGTCTTTTAATTGGAATATTGAATGTAATCACTCCTGTATCTGAGTTTAAAGTTACCATCATACAGTGTACTTTCTGTTTGTCTCATCTGTTGTATATTCTTTTCTTCTGTTCTTTTTTGCCTTCTCTTAATTTTTTTATTCCTTTTTTTCTCTTCTAGTTTGGAAATTATGTACTTATAAAATTATTCTTTTGCAGAAGTTTTTTTTTTTTAAGATTTTATTTATTTATTTGACAGACAGAAATCACAGGTAGGCAGAGAGGCAGGCAGAGAGAGAGAGGGGGGGAAGCATGCTCCCCGCTGAGCAGAGAGCCCGATGCGGGGCTCGATCCCAGGACCCTGGGATCACGACCTGAGCTGAAGGCAGCGGCTTAACCCACTGAGCCACCCAGGCGCCCCTAAAATTAATATTCTTTTAATAGTTACCATACTGTTTGTAATATGTATCTCAGACAATTCATGGACCCTTGGATGCTTTATTTCTATTCATTCCTCAATGACTCATTTATTGTCATGCATTTTAAATCTTTACATGTTTATTCACAAATGATTTTTAAGATTTTATTTATTTGACACAGAGAGAGGGATACAGTGAGAGAGGGAACACCAGCAGGGCAAGCAGGAGTGGGAGATGTGGGGCTCCATCCCAGGACCCTGTGATCATGACCTGAGCTGAAGGCAGATGCTTAACTGACTGAGCTACCCATGCACCCAAAATGAATTTTTAAGTTAACATTTGTTAGAGTTACCATTATTGTTACCATTTCTGATGCTTTTAATTTCTCTTTCCATTTACAGCCTTTTTTCTCGGATCATTTTCTTTTCACTCCCTTAAGAACATATTTTAGTATTTTCTTTAGGACAGGTTTGTTCGTTGTTTGGTGATCTGAAAATGCCTCAATTTCACCATTGTTGTTACAGAATATTTTTGCCAGGACAGATTATTGTTTTCTAGCTTGTATCTATTGGAATATATAGTTGTTGGTATTACTATTTTGATGGTAATCTATTTTTTGCTTTCTGAAGTCTTTTTCTGAAATCTTGCTTGATTCTCCATATGTGTGGAGTTCTTTTGATTTATCCTCCTTGGTGTGTGTTGAGATGCTGAAATCTGTGAATTGATGTCTTTTATCAGTTTTGAGAAATTATCAGTTGGCTTTATAGACTGGCTAACATGTCCATAGCAAATATTACCTGCCTCCCCACCCTCCAAGTTTGGGCCCACCTCTCTGGATTTTCTTTCTTCTGAACTTGGCCTGATCATTTTTTACCCTTTTGTCTGCTCTTCCATATCTTTAAACATATTTTTAAAATATTCATTACACTTTTTTGGTTGTCCTCAGTGAAGAGTTGTTTGAATGTCCTAGTTTGCCATTACCTTAGATGATTCTTTTAAATGTTAGAATTGTATTCTGTTTTGCTGTCCATGGAATAACTAAGAGAATATTAGTTACTTTGGATTTTCTTTCTTTGGTGAGAGAACAGACACTTGCAGAATGACTACTATGCATTGACTCCCTTCAGTATTTCATCCTCAGAAGACCTTAAGATATTCGTTCCGTTCTATAGTTGAGGAAATAGAGTCTCAGATAGATTAATTAACATGCCCAGGGACTCATAGTTGGTAAATGGTAAGCATGGGATTTGAACACTTGCCTTGCTGAAAGCAGTTTGTGCATTATGCTATCATGCCTTGTTACTACTAGGATGGAAAGAAAATAAAATCCTGACCAATTTGCTCTTAAGTTGGTGTATCCAGGTAGAAGTTAGCTAGGTCTTCATAGAGTTTGAATCTGAATTTTAAAACCTGCAGTGTCTTGATTGTTCTCTTATGTTGTTATGGAAATGAATGCCTTAATCATTTTTGGTTGTTTTCTTGGTCTGGCATTATTCTTGTACTTAGGTGTTAATTTTTTAAAAATGTTATGTGACTGGGTCCGCTTATAGTTTGGGGACTAAAGTATAGGTTAGAGTGGTAGGTTAAGAATTCAGCTTATCGAGACACCTGGGTGGCTCGGTGGGTTAAGCCTCTGCCTTCTGCTCAGGTCATGATCTCAGGGTCCTGAGATCGAGCTCCGCATCGTGCTCTCTGCTTGGCGGGGAGCCTGCCTCCTCCTTTCTCTTTGCCTGCCTCTAGGCCTACTTGTGATCTCTCTCTCTCTCTCTGTCAAGTAAATAATAAAATCTTAAAAAAAAAAAAAAAGAATTTAGCTTATCATTACCATGGTGATATGTAATTGAGTCTTAACCTAATTTCCCTGTTCTAGCACATCTGAAGATATGACAGATTCCCAACATGTTCTCATCAGTAACAACTAATTATGGCAGGAATTCCAGTCTCAGGGCATTGAGGGTGGAAAGGGGGATATTTCTCTTTAGGTAGTCTTATTGAGAATTATGTGGGTAGTTGGGAAGTGGTACTTTGCAAAATGTCCTCTGCTGATTCTGTATCCCTTCTAGCTAACCAATTGAAATTCTTTGTGTAACTTATGATACAGTGCAAACTATGGATTTTTTTCAGTTTGTCTTGATTTGAAATATTGTCTCCATAAAATGTAGAAATGTCTTAAAGCCTCAAACATTATAGCCTCTCAAATATGTCTCATATTCTCTTTAGCTTTTATGTAGTGTACAAAAAATGTTTGGTCAGATCATGTATCTTGAGATTTAGTTACTCATTTCTCTAGCCCGTCTTCAGGAAGGTAGTAATTCTTGAGATGCTAATGTGATAAAATTGAGTTTATCATAGAAATTCATTTTGGTACAACAAAACCTCTTAGAATTTACTATTCTGTTCTCACCCGTTATGTTACAAACTTCTGAAGTAGGACAGTAAAAGTTATTACCACTTATTCAGGGAAGGTATTACTTTGATTACCATGTGGTTAAGAACCATCATAAAGGAAAGAGATACATTTCATTACTACCCATTTACCATTATTTCACTGTTTTAATGCAAGGTCACCATTTTACACTATATTTTACTAATGAATATAAAAGCTGCCACTTGTATATTTTGAAATAAAGTTTTGGCCTCCTAATGTTGGTCAAGGTTTAATTTAGAATACACAGCCAGATTTTCATTTAAAAATATGAGCCTCGGGATGCCTGGGTGGCTCAGTTGGTTAAGCAGCTGCCTTCGGCTCAGGTCATGATCCCAGGGTCCTGGGATCGAGTCCCACATCGGGCTCCTTGCTCAGTAGGGAGCCTGCTTCTCCCTCTGCCTCTGCCTGCCATTCTGTCTGCCTGTGCTCACTCCTGCTCTCTCTGACAAATAAATAAATAAAATCTTAATAAATAAATAAATAAATAAATAAAAATATGAGCCTTTAGGAGGTCAAGTTACTTGAGACATTGAATTAAAGGAGGAGGAGTCTTTGAAAAAATAGGAATAAATATGTCCTCACAGTAGGAGGAATAAGAGAGAATTTAGCCAGTTAAGAAAAGTGGGGCTTTAAAGAGGGAAAAGAATTAGTTAGAAGGAAAGCAGTTGGATTGGAGGTAAAATAGGGAGGAAGGTAGATTTGGGAAAACTAGAGTATCAGTACATAATGAATACAGCCGGTCTGCCAGAAGGGACAGCATGCTAGTTAGTATAGTTTGAGGAATTTTGATCCTGAAAAAGAACTGTATGTTTTGGCGTAAAAAAGTTTTCCAGAATGGAGTTTTTCACTTCATTTAACTAGTTGTGAGAGTTGGAAATATGATTATATGTAGGTTTAACTTTCAGTTTTTTTCATGTCCCCCCAAAGTAGAGTTAGATATTTAAACATTTTTTTTTTTTAAGATTTTTTTTTTTTTTAATTTGTTAGAGAGAAAGAGCGCGAGCACAGGCAGACAGAGAGGAGAAGCAGGCTCCCTGCTGAGCAAGGAGCCTGATATGGGACTCGATCCCAGGACGCTGGGATCATGACCTGAGCCGAAGGCAGCCACTTAACAAACTGAGCCACCCAGGTGTCCCTAGAGTTAGATATTTAAAGTACTATTTCATATATCTGGAACTAGGCTACATTTAGCAAGCTTCTCCTGTTTGAAACAAAGTCAAGAATTCAAAAACCAGGAATAGATGGAAAACAATCTATAAGGAAAAAAAAAACTTAGAAAGCCAGTACACTAACACTTAGTCATTTAATTTTTTTTTGTTTGGGCCCTATGTATTCTTAGTTCAGAAACATTATAAGTTCATAATAAGCTATTTATTTTTAACCTTATACATATTTTAGCAACTTTGTTTCTTTAATTTTAAGCCTGTAGCTAGGACACAGTAAATCAGAAATGGGAAGTATGGTGTATAGGCAGGCATACATGTAAGAAGTATAACTAGCAAAGGTGGTGTGGAAAGAGACCAAATAGTTATAAAAAGCTGGCACACTTAGAAATGTGCAGTAGTGGGGCGCCTGGGTGGCTCAGTGGATTAAGTCTCTGCCTTCAGCTCAGGTCATGATCTCAGGGTCCTGGTTCGAGCCCCATGTCAGGCTCTCTGCTCAGTGGAGAACCTGCTTCCCCCCCCCCCCTCTGCCCGATTCTCTGCCTACTTGTGATCTCTCTCTCTCTGTCAAATAAATAAAATCTTTAAAAAAAAAAAAAAAGAAATGTGCACTAGGGGCTCCTGAGTGTCTCAGTCGTTAAGCATCTGCCTTCGGCTCCCGTTCTGGGGTCCTTGGGTCCCACATTGGGCTCCCTGGGGTCCCTGGGTCGCACACTGGGCTCCCTGCTCAGCAGGAAGCCTACTTCTCCCTCTCCCACTGCCTCCGCTTGTGTTCTCTCTCTGTCTCTCTCTCACATAAATTAAAATAAAAAGAAAAGAAAATGTACACTACTTTAACTCCTTTGGTATATGCATATGGGGCCCTGTTTATCTTGGTAAACCTTGGAGGCATCATTTGAATAGTAGTTCTCAGGGTTGGTATTACTTTCTGAAATAGCATAAACCATTGACATAATATTTTCATATATAAAGTAGGAACATTTTGCCATTAGAAAATGTGACTATGTTATGTGTAAGTCTTTCCATCTCAAACATACATTGAAGAAATTGCATTTTAAGTTTTAGCCAAATATTACTTACTGTTCACTTATTTTTGTCATCTGGTAGTATTAGTGTGTATACAAGGTGTTAGATCCCATTGGTTTAGGAAAGAATTATGAGAGAACAGCTTAAATTTAAAAAGGTTTTATTTATTTTATTCTTAAAAAGATTTATTTATTAATTTTAGAGGGAAAGAGCAAGTGAGCACACATGTGCATGAGTGGGAGGAGCAGAGGGAGAGGGAGAGAGAGTCTCAAGCAGACTCCATGCTGAACACAGGATTCAATCTCACGACATTGAGACCATGACCTACGCCAAAAAAGAGTCGGACACTCAACCAACTGTACCAACCAGGTGCCCCAAGAAAAGTTTTTTTTTGTTTTTTTTTTAAGGTTATTTATTTATTTGAGAGAGAGACAGAGTGCACTAGCAGGGGGGAAAGGGGAGAAGGAAAGCAGACTCCCCAATGAACAGGGAGCCAGACTGGGGGGTTGATACCAGGACACTGGGGGCTTGATAATCAGGACACCGAGATCATGATGCTTAACCACCTCAGCCACCGAGGTGACCCCCAGAAAAGTTTTTACTAATTTAATTTTTATTTGGGAAAACCTTGGGGAGTAAAGAGTCTTTCCATTGTAGTTCATTTGAAGACATACAATCTGGAAATAGTAAACAGAATTAAAAATTTTAGAGCTGTAAAAAACTTGTGAAAAACCTGAAAAAATTCAGTCTAGTGTTTCTCTACCTTGGCTGGATATTTTTAAAGCTTCTTAGGTGATCTACTGTGTGTCTAGGAATTGAATACCTTGTATTTCCATGCTTTTTAAATGAAATTTTCAGTGACATTCTGAGGATATATAAATTAAAGAAAATATTGCTGTTTTAATACTAGCAGTGTCATTTGATGTTGTGTACCATGAGTAATTTTTATAATACGGGAAAGACAGTACTTATTCTATAATGTCGTTATGAGGATTAAATAAAACAATTGACAGTGTCCAGCATGGAGGACGTACATAGGAAACACTGATGATAATGAAGAGGAAGGCAGTACAGAATTAGAAAGTATAAAGAAAACGAGAAGTCCTATTCAGGAGTATGTGAGGTAAGACTAGCAGGACTCAATTACTAAATACATTTGAAGGGTAAGGGAGAGGGTCTGGAGACTTGACTGACAGTGACATTTCCTGAGATTGTCTCTTAATTTTATTATATAA
This sequence comes from Taxidea taxus jeffersonii, assembly GCA_003697995.1. Taxonomy (NCBI): domain Eukaryota; kingdom Metazoa; phylum Chordata; class Mammalia; order Carnivora; family Mustelidae; genus Taxidea; species Taxidea taxus. Next base: position 143,981 of record ML102635.1, read on the forward strand.
ATATTTAAAAATTTTTAAAAGATTTTATTTATTTATTTGACAGAGATCACAAGTAGGTGGGGAGACAGGCAGAGAGAGAGGAGAAAGCAGGCTCTCCGCAGAGCAGAGAGCCTGATGCGGGGCTTGATCCTAGGACCCTGGGATCATGACCTGAGCCGAAGGCAGAGGCTTTAACCCACTGAGCCACCCAGGCGCCCCGTCTCTTAATTTTAAAGGAAGGTTGAAGGCTAATAGGAATTGCTTATCCTGCTTTTCACTTAATTCATTGAGTATTGTTTTTTTTTTAATTCCTAAAAAAAAAGTTGAAAAATTTCTCAATTTAATTAGATAATATTTCTTGAATTTTAAGCATATTGAAGATAATTTTTGTTCATTAGGTATTCTGCACAAAGAATAAAAGTCTGGACTATTAATAAAAATTGATTTAGAGGAAGTGAAGTAGTCTTGTGTTTTATATTTCCTAAGTTGCATTTTTTTAGTGATGCACACTTGATGTTTTCAGCAACCCTTGGCAGCACTTGATTAGCCTTTCATTACACAAGGTTTAGTAACAGTAATAACATGTGGTCTTTTTTTATATATATGTTTTTTAATATATATGTGTAGTCTTTACAAATAGATTCATTGCTGATAAAGCATCTGTTAAGGTAAATCACTGACTAAAATTTGGTATTACAGAATTCACTGCGTACAGGTTTGATCCACCTGAAGTGAAAGAAAACATGCTTAGAGCTTTGGAACATCTTTTTTTTTTTTTTTTTTTAAGAGTTTATTTATTTGTTAGAGAGAGAGTGCGAGCACAGGCAGACAGAGAGGCAGGCAGAGACAGAGGGAGAAGCAGGCTCCCCGCTGAGCAAGAAGCCCAATGTGGGACTCGATCCCAGGACGCTGGGATCATAACCTGAGTGAAGGCAGCTGCTTAACCAACTGAGCCACCCAGGCGTCCCGAGCTTTGGAACATCTTACAGATTAGCAGAGTAGATTTCATTTATAAATTTTACCTTCACATTCAGCATAGGTAGTACTTTGATATGGTTAGAACATCAAAAACTATAAAAGGTCATACGGAACCCCACTTCCATCTCTGTCTTAGATTATGCAAATAAGACCCACTATAAATACATACTTCCCCCTTTTCTGTGCAGGTAGAACCTTGCCATCCACTGTTGTGTTTTTTTAAATTACATTTTTTATAAAAGTGAAAGTGTTTACATTCTTAGAAACTGTGGAAAGAACTTTCCTAAATATTGGCATCATTTTAAGAATTTTTAAGTTCTGAGTGTTTGATAAACATGATATGTATTTTTTTTAAGGCTTTATCTATTTATTTGACAGAGATCACAAGTAGGCAGAGAGGCAGGCAGAGAGAGAGAAGAGGAAGTAGTCTCCTTGCTGAGCAGAGAGCCCGACACGGGGCTCGATCCCAGGACCCTGAAATCATGACCTGAGCTGAAGGCAGAGGCTTAAGCCACTGAGCCACCCAGGCGCCTGATAATATCTATTTTTAGTCAGTATGATGTTAACTTTTTTCCTCCTTTGAAACATTTGTTGTTTGACTTCTGTGGTAGTTTTCTTTTTACCTTTCTAGCTGTTCAGCTTCTTATCTTTAACGTGCCCATCAATTGCTGATGTTCTATTCTTGAACATCTTTTACCATATACACTCTTTCTGGGAGATTTTATCCATACCCCTGGTTTCTTATATTCCTGACTTCAGATTCCACCTATATTCAGTGACTCTCAAATATGCATCTTCTTGGCTGAGTATGAAACATGAATCTAGCTTCCAGTAGACATCACCATTTGGATATTCCACAGGTCTCAGCACAGTGTGGGCAGGACACCATTTCCCTCAGCTCTCCCTCTGTTGTTTCTTTGCTGTTAGAAGGAAAAAAGCCAAGTCTGAATTTTATATTTCATATCTCCAGTGAGTTGTTAAACCCTGAGTTCTTTTAGTCAGAAATGTAGTAGTCATCTGTGATTTATTCACAGCTACTTTCCAAGTCTTCCTCTTGTACGTAGTATGGTGCTGCACAATGAGAGGTGTCTAATTAAAACATTTCTGGTATTAAAAACAGAAGCAAGACCACAAGTGATGAAATGTCTTAAAGTCTGTGTTTGTATGAGATTTAAGATAAATTAAGGCATCAATTATTTATATGATTTTGAGGGATGGAAGTCTTCCTTGAGAATGAAAACAGAGGAGGAAACTATAAGGAAGATACTGATTTTATTCTATTAGAAATATAAAATAAAACTTTCTATATGCCTAAAGTTCTTTAAATTAAAGACAACAGATGGTAAGAGTACAGTGTAATACATGTTATTTTAAAAGTACTGGACATTTAAAGTACATTTTACATAGTAGAAGAAGTCACTAGTTCTGCTGTTGAGTCTAGGAAAAGTTTCACAGTGGAGGTAACCCTGTATTTTGTAGAGAATCGATTTATGGGGCTACATTTCTCTGGATTAGTATATTACAGGGAACATTTACCAATATTACTGCCTATCATGTCTTTTCAGAATCCTAGAAAAAATCACGTTAACTCTTTGCTGGACAGTATATATGAAATTCAAGCGCTGTCTAAGTCAGTCCAGATATGTAGATATTAGTTATATCTTATTGCAAGGAATATAAATATTTCTGTGCATGTATGTATATATGTGTATATACATTTTTTTGGCAGAACTGTATTATTAAATCTGTGACAATAGCTTCTACATGTACTAAGTAAGGAATCTAAGGATTGTCTCTTTGTCATAATTGAAAATAGTGTATCTAGCTCACTTCTCTAAGAAGAGAGATTTCCTTGGCTTAAGAAAGAAAATAACCTAAATATTGGAGGGGGAGTGCCATGACCCCTTGGGTGCAGGGCCCACACATGCCAGGAGAGGCCTGGAGGGGAGGGGTGGTGGTCAGAGCCAAGAGGCTTCCAGCCTGCTCTGCATGGGCCTGGGGCCTGGAGACCACTGCTGGAAGGCTTCCCAGGCGCTCTTATCAGCCGATCCTGCCATTCCATCCTGGCGCTGCCCTGGCTCATGCAGCAGCTGCCAGAGCCACTAGAGGCCCAGGTGCTAGGCTACCCCCACCTGCAGCTCTGAGGTGGGTCTAGGGGGCGACTAGTGGTCTTCTTGGCTGTTCGATGGAAAGAAACCAAGATACCCAGCTTTGCGCCGGCTTGGACAGCTCTGTGGCCTCCAGAGCAAGATTTTATTTCTTTGAGAGAGGGAGAGCAAGCAAGAGGGGTGGGGGCAGAGAGAGAAGTGGACTCCCCACTGAGCAAGGAACAGGTTCCCAACTTCTGGGATTGTGGCCCAAGCCAAAGGCAGACGCTTAACTGACTGAGCCACTAGAGGTTTTATGACATCTGCAGCAAGTATTTTGAAGAATCCCTCAGTGCATTGTTATCCGACAGTGACCCTGATGAATAGGGGATAAGTCCCAATTTCTGTGAGTGGCAATATGCTTATATAGTCTTAGATCTTTCTGGCCCCTGGCAACCACCATTCTTATTGCTTCTATGTGTTTGACTGTTTTGGATTCCACATGAAGCTACAGAATTTTTTCCCAGGACGACTGTACCATTTTGTATTCTCACCAGCAAGTTATGAGAGTTCTAGTTGCTGTGCACCCTAACTGCAGGTGGGGGGGGATGGGGAGGAGCAGAGGGAGAAGGACAAGCAGACTCTATGCTGAGCAGAGTCCCAGGCGGGTCTTGATCCTATAACCCTGAGATCCTGACCTGAGCCAAAACCGAGTCAGAGGCTTAACACACTGAGCCACCCAGGTGCCCCACTTATGATGCTTCAGTAAACATGGGGGTGCAGACATCTTTTCAAGTGAGTGTCTTTGTTTCCTTCAGATAAATACACATAAGTGGAATTGCTGGGTCATACAGTAGTTCTCTTTTAATTTTTTTCAGGAAATTCCGTGCTGTTTTCCATAGTGGTTGCACATTCCCACTAACCATGTGTAAGGGTTCCCTTTTCTTTGTATTCTCACCAGCACTTCTTTTTGATAATAGCCATTCTCACAAGTGTGAGATACTTCATTGTAGGTACCTCATTATAGATATTTCATTGTTGTTTTGCTTTGCATTTCCCTGATGTTTAAAGATATTGAGTACCTTTTCATGTTAAAAAAAAAAGGGGGGAGGCAAGAAAAGAACCTAAATGTTGGAAATGTACATAATTCACTCTTAATTTGCACAGAATTAGTGCAGAAAAGTATTTGTATGGGAATGTTCATTTAAGCATTGTTTATATTAGCAAAACAAAAACAAACTAGGGAACTAGTCTCAGTATTGAGGGTGGGTTAAAAGTTTTTATAGCTTGGGGCGCCTGGGTGGCTCAGTGGGTTAAGCCTCTGCCTAGTAGGGAACCTGCTTCCTCCTCTCTCTGCCTGCCCCTCTGCTTACTTGTGATCTCTGTCTGTCAAATAAATAAATAAAAATTAAAAAAAAAAGTTTTTATAGCTTAGGGGCCTTTGGGTGGCTCAGTCGTTAAGCGTCTGCCTTCACCTCAGGTCATGATCCTATGGTCTTGGGATTAAGCCTCGCATTGGGCTCCCTGCTTGGCAGGAAGCATGCTTCTCCCTCTCTTACTTGCCCTGCTTGTGTTCCTGCTCTCACTGTTTCTCTTCTGTCAAATAATTAAAATCTTTTTTTCTAATAATTTTATTTATTTTGACAGAGAGGGAACACAAGCAGGGGGAGTGGGAGAAGCAGGCTTCCTGCTGAGCAGGGAGCCTGATGTGGGGCTCGAACCCAGGACCCCTGGGATCATGACCTGAAGAAAAGGCAGACACTTAATGACTGAGCCACCCAGATGCCCCAAATAAATAAAATCTTCAAAAAAAATTCTTTTATAGCTTATATAGTTGAATTTACACTCTTAAATGAGATTGAATTATATGCTGATAAAGAATAATTTGTACAGTAGAATAAATGAAATCACACAGTAGTAGTGTGACCCTCCTTTTAAAAACTGTGTGTATGTATGTGTATACATTTTTTAAAAGTTTCTGGAGGTACGTATATTAAGTTTTTAGCAATGATTCCTATTTGCATTGTTTCTGTTTTTGTAATAATTACACATTACTCTGTAATTTAGCCAGATTGGTATAGATGTAAAAATAATAAATTCAAGATTAAACAGTTACATATATTCCTGTTTCTTTTTTTTTTTTTTTTGTAGATTTTATTTATTTGACAGAGATAACAAGTAGGCAGAGAGGCAGGCAGAGAGAGAGGGGGAAGCAGGCTCCCCACTGAGCAGAGAGCCCGATGCGGGGCCCTATCCCAGGACCCTGGGATCATGACCTGAACGGAAGGCAGAGGCTTTAACCCACTGAGCCACCCAGGCACCCCAATATTCCTTTTTCTTAACTGATGGTATTATTACAAATGGAAGAAGGGCTTAGAGTCCTATCTCTCCATGTTTTAGGAGTGGATTAGTTGTGTTTTTGGAAGTATATTCCAGAGAATTCTCTTGGTCTGGGAATAAAGCAGTTATTTCATTCTCTAAGGTTATATGGATCTGGAGCAACTACTTAGTAATTGACATCATTAGGGTTAGGTAGACTTAGTTTTTCATAGTGGAGATAGTCTAATGTTGGATTTGTTGTGGTGGAAGTATTTGCTATTTCAAAAATAAAGGTTGAATTTCCCGGGAACCTATTACTAACTGGGGGGAGTATTGTTGGTAAGTGAATTATTTAGGAGCCTAACTCCTTAGGAAGTTTGGAGAATGATCATGCTGTGAAAATAGGTGGAAAAATGTTACTAGTTGTGAAAGTTCAACTGGTCAGGTTTTATATAGTAGGACTTAATTATATATTAGCTTGGGGACAAGATGACACAGCAGATAAGATTATTATTTTTAGGGACGCCTGGGTGGCTCAGTTGGTTAAGCAGCTGCCTTCGGCTTAGGTCATGATCCCAGCGTCCTGGGATCGAGTCCCACATCGGGCTTCTTGCTCGGCAGGGAGTCTGCTTCTCCCTCAGCCTCTGCCTGCCTCTCTGTCTGCCTGTGCTCATTCGCTCTCTCTCCCTCTCTGTCTGACAAATAAATAAATAAAATCTTAAAAAAAAAAAAAAGATTATTATTTTTAAAGATTATTAAATTGACCAAATCATTTGGAAAGATAAAAAACCTGCAGCAGTTCAAGGCTACCCATGATGGCATCCTAACATTTTTGGTGGAAATAGTGAGGAATCAAGGAAATCTTTCTGAACTGTTTTAGATACGTATGGAACTCATTTTTGGCAAGACTGACAATAAGTCTAAGAAGTAAGGCAAATGTAATGATGATGCTTTCTTTGTTGACTCTTTCATTTGTGTATGTTTTGGTCATCTATCAGCTTTTGGGAGTGCCATTCATATATATATATATATATATATATATCCTGTTTTGCATAATAATTTTTACATCTCCTATGTGTCATTTTAGTGCCTCCTTGTGGGGAACTATATTAATGACAGTTATACAAATGATATTACACAGAGGAAGGATTATTAAACTAAAAATTATGTTTTACAGTGATATATTTATATTTTAAACATTGAAGATAATTTTTTTTAAAGATTTTATTTATTTATTTGTTTTAGAGAGAGAGGGAGAGAGAGAGCGAGCAGAGGCAGACAGAGCAGCAGGCAGAGGCAGAGGAAGAAGCAGGCTCCCTGCCAAGCAAGGAGCCCAATGTGGGACTCGATCCCAGGATGCTGGGATCATGACCTAAGCCGAAGGCAGCTGCTTAACCAACTGAGCCACCCAGGCGTCCCTGAAGATAATTTTGTAGTCAGAATTATTTTTAATTTATACTAAATCATTTAAGTTTGAGAGTTCATTTATTTACTAAATATTAACTGCCTGCTCTGTGTCAGGCAATAGGTGCTTTTTGGAACATCAGTTACCACAGCAGATGAATATTCCTGCTCTCTTGGGTTTTACATTCTAGCAAGCAAGGCAGGTATAATAAATGATTAAATCGTATAGCTTATTAGAATATGATAAGAACTGTGGAAAAGGAAAACAGCAGGGAGAGATGTACTAGGAGTGCTGCAGGTTGGGGATGGAGTTTGCAATATGAAGTAGAGTGGTCTGGAGGACTTCATTGAGGAGGTGACAACTGAGCAAAGACTTTTTTTTTTCCCTAAAGATTTTATTTATTTATTTGTCAGAGAGAGAGAGAGAGAGAGAGAGAGAAAGAGCGAACGAGCACAGGCAGACAGGCAGGCAGAGGGAGAAGCAGACTCCCTGCCGAGCAAGGAGCCCGATGTGGGACTCGATCCCAGGACGCTGGGATCATGACCCAAGCCGAAGGCAGCTGCTCAACCAACTGAGCCACCCAGGCGTCCCTGAGCAAAGACTTTTTAAGGAAGAATGATTTAGGCAGAGGAAACAAGCAGTGGAAAGGTCCTAAAGTGAAACTGTGCCTAACTTTTAGGTTGAAGGAACAGCATGAAGTGTGTGGCTAGAACAGAATAAGGTAAGGAAATTTTGTGGACAAATCCTATCTTGCAAGCTATTGTAGGGACTTTAGTTTTTACCTTGAAATTGGAAGCTCTTGGAGGATTTTGAGCAGAAGAGTGAATTGACAATAAGCTCGTTCTGATAACCGTGTGCAAAATTTATTAATATTTTTTTGAAAGATTTTATTTATTTATTTGACAGAGAGATCACAAACAGGCAGAGAGGCAGGCAGAGAGAGAGGAGGAAGCAGGCTTCCCGCCGAGCAGAGAGCCCGATGCGGGCTCGATCCCAGAACCCTGGGATCATGACCTGAGCTGAAGGCAGAGGCTTTAACCCACTGAGCTACCCAGGCGCCCCCCGTGTGCAAAATTTATTATAGAGGAGCATGGATAGAAGCAGGGAATCCAGTTAGGAGGCTATTGCAGGTAACCAACATGAGAGGTGTGATGGTGGTTTGTATCAGCATGGAGGGTGGAGGAGGTGGAAAAAATGGTCGAATTGTAGGTATATTTTAAAGGGAGAGTCTAAAGGATATGCTGAAAATTGAATTTGGGAGGCAGAGGATAAGAATAAGATGTGTAAGGGATGACTGATTTTCAGAGAGCAACTAGAATGATGGAATTGCCATAAACTGAGATTGCTGGGTAAAGGGATTTGGGTAGGGGGTGGTGGTGGAGATGTCAGGGATTCAGTGTTGTAGATTTCAAGTTTGAGATGTCTGATAGATTCTAAACGGGGATGTGGAGTATAGAGAATAAGCGTTTTGACAATAAAGAACATGAAAGCTATCACAAAAATAACGGTCTCTAATTAAATTTGAAGTGCTGCTTCAAAATAATTTTTTTGTTTAGTGACTGTTAAGTACCTCTCTTTTTTAAAAAAGATTTTATTTATTTATTTGAGAGAGAGAATGAGAGAGAGAGAAAGATTGAGAGAACTAGTCAGGGGAGGGGCAGAGGAAGAAGCCGACTCCCTGCTACTCAGGGAGCCTGATGGGGGGCTCCATCCCAGGACCATGACATGAGTCAAAGGCCGATGGAAGGCAGATGCTTAACGGACCCAAACACCCTGGAGCCCCCTTTACACAAACATTTTAAATGACAATTGTAGCAGATGCTATGAAGAAAGGGCACCTAGGACATGGGAGATAATGGTGCCTGATCATTCTGATAGTCCTGGAAGGCTTTCTTGAAGGAGTGTCATTTGAGGTATATATAATTTACATAAAATAAGATTCACTTATTTTAACTGTATAGACATATGAATTTTGACAAATCTGTGTAAACACCACTTACAGTCAAGATGCAGATACAGATCAAAAGATTTCTGGTGTCCTATTTTTGTCCATTTTTACATTGGGTTGTCTTTTTTATTATTGATTTGTAGGAGTTCTTTATACATTCTAGGTATAAATCTTTTGTTGGCTATGTAATATTTTCTACCATTTTTTAAGCTTTTAATTCCAGTTAACATACAGTATTACATTAGTTTCAGGTGTACAATGTGATTCCACAAGTCTATATAACACCCAGTGCTCATTACAAGTTAACTCCTTAATCCCCATCACCTGTTTAACCCATCCCTCCACCCACCTTGCCTCTGGAAACTATCAGTGTGTTCTCCATATTTAAGAGTCTGTTTCTTGGTTTGTCTTTCTCTCGCGCGCTCTTTTCCCCCCTTTGCTCATTTGTTTTGTTTCTTAAATTCCACATATGAATGAAATCATATGGTATTTTTCTCTCTGATTTATCTTCCTTAGCACTAATACTCTCCAGTATATTCCATTACATCTCTGTGATATTCCATTATTATACATCAATCTCTGTAATATTCTATTACACACACACACACATCTTTACCATTCATCATTGGACACTTGGGCTGCTTCCATATCTTGACTTGCAAGTAGTACTGCTATAAACATCAGGGTGTATGTGTTTAGTAGCATTTGATTTAGTGTTTTTGTATTCTTTAGGTAAATACCCAGTAGTGTGATTGCTGGATTGTAGGGTAGTTGTTTTTTTAACTTTTTGAGCAACTTCCATACTGTTTTCCACAATGGCTGTATTAGTTTGCATTCCCACCAGTAGTATAAGAAGGTATCTTTTTTTCCACATCCTTTCCAACTCCTATTATTTCTTGTGTTGTTGATTTTAGCCATTCTGACAGGTGTGACATTATGGTTTTGGTTTGTATTTTCCTGATGATGAGTGATGTTGAACATCTTTTCACGTGTCTGTTGTCCATCTATATATCTCCTTTGGAGAAATGTCTGTTCATGTCTTCTGACCATTTTTTAATTAGATTATTTGTTTTTGGGTTTCAGTTTTATAAGTTCTTTCTGTATTTTGGACACTAATTCTTTATCAGATAGTCATTTGCAAATATCTTCTCCCATTCCGTAAGTTGCTTTTTAGTTTTGTTAACTGTTTTCTTCACTGTGCTCTTTTCTCTCGTTTTGAACATTGTTTTTATTCTATTTATATCTTTATATGAACAGTTTCTAATTGAAATGAAATCCAATTTATTGATCATGTTTTTCTTTATGTTGTTTGAAAAATAGTTGTATCAGATTCATGAAAATATGCTTATATTTTCTTCTAAAAGTTTTTATCCATTATCTATTGCAAATTAAATTTGTGAATGATCTGAGTCTAGCAGTCAGGTTCATTTTTGTTCATGTAATATTCAATTGCTACAGTACCATTTGTTGGAAATACTATTTTTACCCATTGAATATAGGTTGTTTTAAGTAAGGTGACTGTATGTGTGGATCTGTTTCTCACTTCTGTTCTGTTGGTCTCTTTATCTGTCTTTGCACCAACCACATGTCAATTATGGAACAACGGTGTTTTTTTGGTTTTTGTTTTTTTCTTCAAGAATGTCCTGGCTATTCCAATTCTTCTGCATTTCCGTATAAATTTTAGAATCACCTTGTGAATTTTCTTCAAAAAGCCTGCTGGGATTTTGACTGTGATTTCATGGAATTTCTAGGTCAGCACTAGGGAAACTGATATCTTCACTATATTGACTCTTCCAGTCAATAAAAATGGTATATCCCTCCATTTAGTAAATTCTAATTTCTTTCAACGGCGTTGCAATGTAGAAGTATTGCACATCTTATTAGATTTATTTCTAGTTATTCATTTTTATGCTATTGTATATACTATTATTTTAAAAGTTCATTTTTTAGCTATTTTTTGGGAAATATATAGAAATACATTTGATTTTTATACATTTGATTTTTATGTATTAATCTTCTACCTTATTCAAATAATTTTTTATAGATTCTCTTGGTTTTCTGTGCACTCAACCATGTCATATGTGAATAATGACAATTATGTGTCTTTTTCAATTTTTTTTTTTTTTACTTTTGTGCTTTATTTCCATTCTTAATACTATTGGTTTGTCTGTGGGTTTATTTATTATAATGAATAGGTACAGTGTTAATGGATAGTCATGGATAGTCTTGTCTTATTCCTGAATTCAAGGAAAAAGAGTCCAGTGTTTTATCAGTAAGATGATATTAGCTGTAAATTTTTTATAAGTTAGGTTTATTAGATTAAGGATTTATCTCTAAATTTTTAAACGTGTTTATATTATGAGTAGGTGTTAAATTTTGTCAAATAATTTTCCTTGTATATTGAGATATTATGTGGATTTTATTTTGGTAGTTTGGTGAATTACAGTGATCGTTTTCCAAAAGTTATATTAGTTCTCATTCTTAGAATTAACATCTTTGGTTGTATGGTTGTAGAATGCATCATCTTTTTAATATAGTCTGGATTCAACTTGCTAAAATTTTGTTTAGTGTTTTTTGTCTATGTTCATCAGAAAGTTTGTAGATTTCTTTCTAATAATGTGCTTGTTAGGTTTTGGTTTCAGAGTTTGGTGACCTCATAATAGAATTGGGAACTGTTAGGGCACCTGGTTGGCTCAGTTGGTTAAGTATCTACCTTTTGCTTGGCTCGTGATCTCAGGGTCCTGGGATTGAGCTCCATGTTGGGCTCCCTGCTCAGTGGGGAGCCTGCTTCTTTTCCCTCTGTCCCATCCCTTTGCTTGTGTATGTTCACGTGCTCTCTCTTTCTTAAAAAGAAAAGATTCATCTGTGTTGTAGTATGTATCAGTACTTCATTTCATTTGATGACTGAATAATATTCCGTTTTAGGATTATTTTTTTATTCATGAGTTGACAAGACATTTTGAATTTTTTCTATTTTTTGGCTATGATGGATAATACTACTGTGAACAGGGACGCCTGGGTGGCTCAGTTGGTTAAGCGGCTGCCTTCAGCTCAGGTCATGATCCCAGCGTCCTGGGATCGAGTCCCACATCAGCCTCCTTGCTCTGCAGGGAGCCTGCTTCTCCCTCTGCCTCTGCCTGCCTCTCTGTCTGCCTGTGCTCGCTCTCTCTCTCTCTCTAACTAATATATGAATAAAATCTTTAAAAAAATTAAAAAAAAATACTACTGTGAACATTTGTGTGTAAGTTTTGTGTGAATTCTTGTCTTCAGTTCTCTTGGGTCTATACTAGAAGTGGAATTGCTCTGTCATATGGTAACTCTATGTTTAACTTTTTGAGGAACTGCCAAATTGTTTTCCAAAGTGGCTACACCCCTTACAATCCTGCCAGCATGTATAAGAGTTCCATTTTCCCCACATTCTTGCTAGCCTTTGTTACTTTTTTGTAGTTTTTTTCTTTCTTAAATTATTATAGCCATCCTAATGAGTGTTGTCTGTTCATTCTTATTTTTTAGAATACTCTGTAATTTTTCATCAAATGCCGGACTTATGAATGAACAATTGTAGAGGCTCTACTTGGTGTTATTTTCCTCCAAAGAGAGTTAAGCTTTCCTTTGGAAGGTGAAGTATTAGATTACCTTGAGTGTTGAATGTTGACTCTAAGGTTTGTTAGGGTGATATATTTCCATTTGACCTTAATCTAAGGAGAGTCCTTCTGAAGTCTCAACAGAGAGCTAGAGTTATTTTTGAAGGCCTTTCTGGCTTGGTAGAGACTATATTCCAATCTTTGTTTCTCCAGCATTGGGCAGAAGCTGAAATATTCCACTCAGCTCTTTAGTCTATGCTAGTTTTCTTGAATTTTTGTCTTTTTTGTGGTTCTTCCACTCTGGGACTTTGTTCTTTTGTTTCTGCCTTTCTGATAGCCCAGAACTCTGTCTTCTCAGTCCAGTAGTGCTGCCACTTCTGCTTGGTCTCTCTTTTCCTCTTACACAGCAAAGTCAAGGATGAAGCAAAGATGATTGTGGAGCTGATCTTTGGTGCTTCCCTTCTCTTAAGACTTGTAGCCCCTCCTGCTTCTCTTGCCTATATTGCTCTTTAGTGTCTTCAAATAGTTTTTACATTTGTCCAGATTTTATAACTTTTATCAGGAGGAGGGTTAGTTTGATACAAGCTACTCTATTATGATGGAGTCGTGAATATGTTTCATTAAGTACATCACAAGAAAATGGTGATGAAGAAACTGGTATCTTTTTTGAGAGTGAGAACATAAATTTTCATCAGAAAATTTGGACAAGAATATAGAAGGATTTTTATTTTCAAACGAGAGGGTTTCAGTCAGCTGTGTTTCAAGGATAGTAAAGTATCATTTCACAGTAAGATATGTGACAGGGAGTTGATGTTTGGTAATTTCTTTTTAAAAACAACAGTCATTAACTGTTGAGAGAATCCAAAGTAGATAAAAAATTTAAAATGAGAATTAAAGAGGAAATATTTAATAAAAGAGCAATTATTTTCTGGATTTAGTAGTGAAGAAACCAAGACTATGAATTTTATTTATTTATTTATTTTTAAGATTTTATTATTTATGTATTAAAGAGAGTGAACATGAGTAGTGGGGAGAAGCGAGGGAGAGGGAGAAGCAGACTCACTGCTGAGCAGGGAACCCAGCTTGGGGCTCAATCCTGGGACCCTGGGTTCATGACCTGAGCCAAAGGCAGACATTTAACCAACTAAGCCACTCATGTGCTCTTAGACTGTGAATTTTAAGTGGTTGCTGTTAGAATAGAACTTGGTTATTTGTGTAAATGTTAGTGATTATTAAATGGCTGGGATTTGAGTATTCACATGTGATGGCTAAAAGACAGTGTTTATCTGTTAAGGGTATCAGAGAGGATTGTGTTCACAAAATCTGGATGGTACAGAAATGCTGGCTAACTAGGCATGTAAAAATGTGGGAGGAAGAGAATGACTAAAGTTATAGGACTGGATGTTATGTTTTTAGAACATGGAGAAATAGAGAAAGAAGGCAGAAATAGATGTGTAAAGAATATAGCTCCTTCTCCTCTAAGACTTAAAAATGGGGATTTGGAAAGCAACTAACCATTTGCTTTCTTCACCAAAATACCCCTAAGAAGGGAGCCAGGTGTTGCAGACCACCCTGTATCTGTGTTTTTCCTTTCGCCCTTTTGTGAACTCTCAAGGTTAGTCAGTGATTTTCTTCACACTTTCATTAGGAAATTTGCCAAAGGCATCCTTTTGAGGCAGCTGTCTCTGTACCCTTGGAGGCCATCAGTAATGTTTCTGATCTATAGGAGTCGTCGGCACAAAAATGTTGGACTGAACTGAGTCTTCGTGGTTTAAAACATCCCTTGCCAAAATTACTTTATTTCCCCCTCAAACAGTATTACAAAGTATATCACGTTTTGGGGCTTCTGGTCCTTTTATAGTTTTTTTGTTATTGCATCTTTCCAGGTAAAATCCAATATTAATAATTTAAAAAATCCAATATTAATAGTAAATATATCTAAATATATTAATAATGAAAGGAGACTTAGGTTTTGAAACATAATTTAACTACAGTGGACACATTAAAAATCCTTATATATAGATAAATGTGAATTTTTGTATAGGATGTTAAAGAATTTATTTTTTACTATTGAGAATTTTTAAAGTAAAATATAGTTTAATTGATGGTGTTCTTTTGGTTTGAGGCAGTCAGATGATATCTTCATACTAAGATAAGTTTTGGGGGCATATTAAATTTGACATAAATAATTAGTCCATGATTAAAATGCATTAGAATAAGTTGAAATGCATTTGTGTTTTTGTTTCTATTCAGTTTAATAACATACACAACTGTTATATGCATCTTTAATATATTAGTCTGTTTCTCTTGTTTTACTAAACTGTCTTCTTCCAGCCACCCACACAGAATATGCCTATGGGTCCTGGAGGGATGAATCAGAGTGGCCCTCCCCCACCTCCACGCTCTCACAACATGCCTTCAGATGGAATGGTAGGTGGGGGTCCTCCTGCACCACACATGCAGAACCAGATGAACGGCCAGATGCCTGGTAAGTTTTTCTCCTCTAAGACATTAACACCAGAGTTGCTTAGCAACTGAAACGACATGGGGGCTCAAGGGATACTAGATTGTTGATGACAAAACTGCTTTGAATGCCCCCGAGTACACGCTCTCTTAGAGTTTGTTAGCTACAGAGCTACGTGACCTGTATTCAGTGTTTATCAGGCTGCCCTTGGGCTTTGATGTAGCTGACACACAGCATTCCTCTGATGAACAGAACTGGCTAAATTTAGTCTGTCTGAAACTATGCAATACAGCTGGCTTTAGAAGCTTTTTGGAAAAAAAGGCATTGTGCCATGACTTAAGAATTAAAATTTCTTTATAGATTATATAGGTACTATAACATTTCTTTGGGTTTTGTATTTACTTAAAAATTTACTGGTCCCAGAAACAGTATTGCTGGAAAAAACACATGAAGAAAAGAAAACAAATCTGTAAAATGCTAATATATTTAGTATTTCCTCATTGATACTATTGAAGCTGAGTATAGATTTTTATGAATATATGTGCTTATAGCATAATATTTATGCAGATTGATATTAAAGCAGATTTAAAAGAAAAAGATAATGTCAGATGTTTTATATAATGAGATATTCCCTTTACTACTTATCCATTTTAAGTTTGGAGTCACTTAGAACATCTTCTGGGTCATTGGATGCTTAATTAGTTACCTTTTCCTGGTTTGAATTTTTAATCTGAAAAGTATCTTTAAACTATTTTGTTTTTGTAACAATAGCTACAACCCATACCCATAATTTTTGGTGGGTTGTTTTCTGCATTTAATATAAGAATATTTGTACTTTCTAAAAACAAAGGCTATTTTCATTAACTAAAAGGATGTATTATACAAATAGGAATAATGAAAGTAAATTAGAATGACAATGCAGTTCATTTTTTAAAATTAGTAATTAGCATCCTTAGGATAGCGTTGTCTTACCTGATTGTGTTGGATGGTAACATTGGTGTCCAGAGACAATGGGTATAGGAAATGAGGCAAAGGAGAGCACAGAGCAAAAGAAGCCAGGTAGTCTGGTTCATAGAAGATTGATGTGTGATTCATGTAGGAGGTTGGTGCTGTTTTGGTGACTATCTTGTTTCCTTCTGAGGCTTGCCATAATCTGTGGCCCGCCCCCCTAACCCACACCCTGTGTGGGGCTGGGAATAAAGATGTAACTACTTGTTAGGTTGTAGTCAGGAGGATGCCTCTTGCTGAATTCA
The DNA here is from genome assembly GCA_003697995.1 of Taxidea taxus jeffersonii. Lineage (NCBI taxonomy): Eukaryota > Metazoa > Chordata > Mammalia > Carnivora > Mustelidae > Taxidea > Taxidea taxus. The sequence goes on from ML102635.1 coordinate 159,998, forward strand.
CATTTAACTCATCAGGACCTGTTGTTTTTTGAGCCAGAAGGGTAGTGCTAATGCATGTTAGCAAGTTAGGAGTTTTGTGACTTTTTATGGTGGTACTGTTAATTAGAATTTTGACTTAACTTCTCTGCGTAACATTAAAGCTTAAGGCCAAAGAAGCACTTGAATGGCAATGTAATTATTGTTAACATGACATTTGGATTTTTGTATATGGCCATCTGGAGTAGTTATATTCTTTATAAACCAGAGATTTTCAACTAGTGATGACCTGTGTTGTTTAGAACACTGTAGAGCTTCCAAAACAATTCTCTAATAAAGAGTTCTAGTTAGGTGTAGGAGAAATTGAAGTCCAGTTACTTTGTTTCCTTTATTTAATACACTCCTTCATAGAGTTTTGCCAACTTTTGTATGCACATGAATTTGTACCTAGGCTTTTAATAACCTGTTTAAGTTTTATGTTAATATTTTCTAATCTAAGTTATAGAGGTACTTATGTGCTCCTTGATCTTGGTCAAATAACCACAATTTCATGTTCCTTTTTTAAAACATTTAAGAGATTAAAAAAAAATTAGACAATAATAAACCTGTGGTACCAAAGTCAAAAGGTACCAAAGGGTATATAGCCCCTGCCTCCAGATACTTTGTTCCAGAGAATCATCAGTTCTAGTTATCCTTCAAGAGATATTCTCTGTATCCAGAACATATGCATAACACTCTCTTTTCTTTTGTCTTATTCTTTAAAAAAAAACACAAGTGGTAACATACATTATGTAGTATTATATATGACATTTTTTCCTTCTTAAAGATAGATCTTAGAGACCATTTTGGAGAGACCACTCAGTACATAAAGAGCTGCCTCATGCTTTTGGTGACTGTATTTCATTCTTTTTTATGGATGCCCCTGATTTATTTGAACAGTTCCTTATGATGGAAATACAAGTTGTTTCTAGTCTTCTGATATTAAAAATGATGCTTTGTGAATATGCTTTTAAAATAAAAGTAAATTAGTAAATAAATAAACACACATACACAGTTTTGCATTCATGCATGTGCACACACAAAGGCCTGTATATTTATAGAACTGCAGTTGTTGGGTTAAAGGTATATGCATTTTAAAATGTGGTAGTTAATTGCCAAATTGCTCTACATAAGCATAGTACTTATTTGTATACTTATATACCTCAACAGTGTATAAAATTACTTTTTTTCATAGTTCTAAACTTTGGGTCTTTGGAATCTGAAAGATGAAAAAAGGGTCTCATTGTTTTAATTGGCCTTTTTATTATAAGTGAAGCAAGCAGTCCTTTCATGTTTATGTCCCTTTGGTAGTTTTTGTATGAACTGATTATTCATGTCCCTTCTATTTCTTTTATTGCTGGTGGTCTTTTACTTATTTTATATGTTAAATAATTAGTTCAGTCTGTGATAGTTCTTGTTAATAATTTTTTCCCACTTTTTATTATTACTTATTGTTTTAGTTTGGTCTGGTTTGGTCATATTTAATTTTTTATTTTTATGTAGTCTAGTTTAGCAGTCTTTTAGGGCTCTGGGTTTTCTGGCATGTAAGAAGACCCTTCTGCTTCAAGATCATTTTAAAAAGTTCTCCTTTTTGAAATTCCCCTTTAAGGTTTTTTTTTTTTTCCCTTTTTCTTTTTTCTTTTGTAGTGTTTAATTTTTTTATTCATCTGGAACTATTTTAGGTAGAAGGAATGCGGTAGACCGTTTTCCAGATGGCTACTCAGTGGTCACACTACTTATTGAATTGTCTTTCTTTTGCCTACTGATATTTAATTTCGCCACTCTTTTACAAAATAGAAATTTGGGTGTGTTTTTAGACTCTACTCTGGGCCCATTAATCTGTTAATTCATTTATGTGCTAATACTGTATACTTTTTAATTATACGTTTTGCTCTCTTATAAAGCTATTCCTTTATCATTGCTTTTTTTTTTTTTCCAGAATGTTGCTGGCTTCTAAAAGCATCAGTTCCTTAATCTATAAAACGGGAATAGCATCTACCTCACAGTATTTGCTATCATTCATATAAAGCATTTACTTTGTTTGCTATTGATTAAATACTCAAGTTATTGTTTAGTATTATTATTATGGTATGCAAAAAGATAAAAAACTTTTAAAGTACTTTTTTAATAGACCAAAGTTTAATAGACCATTAACTTTCATATTTGATTCTGACCACTTTTCTTCAAAGGGCCTAACCATATGCCTATTCAGGGACCTGGACCCAATCAACTCAATATGACAAACAGTTCCATGAACATGCCTTCAAGTAGCCATGGATCCATGGGAGGTTACAACCATTCTGTGCCATCATCACAGAGCATGCCAGTACAGAATCAGATGACGATGAGTCAAGGGCAACCAATAGGAAGCTATGGCCCCAGACCAAATATGAATATGCAACCAAACCAAGGTAAAGTAAGCTTGATGTCATTCTTTTTTTTAAAGGTTTTTTTTCTTTTTTCATTAAAGATTTTATTTATTTGAGAGATTGAGAGTGAGCATGAGCAGAGGGAGGGGCAGAGGGATAAGCAGACTCCCTGTTGGGCAGAGAGCCCCACACACGGGTCTCCAAGTGAGGCTTCAGGCAGGGCTTGATCCCAGGACCCTGAGATCATGACCGTAGCTGAAGTCAGACACTTAAATGACTGAGCCACTCAGGTGCCCCTGATATCATTCACTTTTTTAAAGAATATTTTAATTATTTGGGAGAGCAGGATAAGGGGGGAGGAGCAAGCAGACTTCCAGCTCAGCGGGAGCTGGACTCTGCCTGATCTCAGGGCCTGAGCCAAAGGCAGACATTTAACCAACTGAACCACCCAGGTGCTCCAGCCCCTGATGTCATTTTTGACTGGAATGCTGTGTTAGCCTTTGAAAAGAAAACCTTTTTTTTCAAGTTGGTAGCTGATTCATGAAAATAGACGTTTGAAGTGAGTCATGATCATATCCATAAAAAAGGAACATTGAGTTTGAAACTAGCTTAAAATAATTTTTTTTTACATCTAGGTTTGCTTAATTAAGCTTTTAAAGCTTATTTATCTTTATGTCTTTTGGACAGTTTAAGATTCTTGGGTGTTTATTTAAGAAGAATTGTTTTTAAGCTAATAAATGAATGACCAAACATTTGGTTTAGAGCAAGAAAGTTGAGAAAATAATAATTTCATCTTTGCAAGTTCAACCCCTTAAAAAACCTTTACTCTCTAGTTTATTTTACTTATTAAGTACATATTAATTTTTATGAATTTCCCTTGATTTTTATGAATTTTCTGATGTTGTATTTCAGCATTAAGAGGTAATTTTAACATAATTTGTTTTTTAGAGTGTTCAGTGGAGATGCTGCTGTATTCTTCTATTCTTAGAATGGGGTGGAGTCTATTAAAGTTTATTACCAATCTCAGAGAATGAAATTATTGTCGTTTCTTTTTTAAGTATTCTTGTGAATAATAACTAAAAACCAGTAAGTGGCGCTCTGTTCTGCTAATTGCCCTTTAAAACAGTTGGCGTATTGCCAGCCTAAAGCTATTTCAAGTACAAAATGTGAGGTTAATGCAACAAAATTTTCTAGATTTCGATTTTGAAAAACAACTAAAATGCACCCAGATAAAAGTAGTTAAGGTTAATCTGTTGATAATTATTTATGATGAAATGATATTTTCTAATGCTTAAAGAGTAGTGCAGAAGTTTTTGTAATTTTGATGAAATACACTGAAAACAAAAAGACAGTAGAATAAATTGTCAATGTAGATCCACAGAACTGGTGCTTGCTCCATTTTTTTCCCTCAAAGTTGCTTAGTGCCCATGATAGATTTTTTTTTTTTTTAACTAGGGCAATTAAAGTTTCAAAATAACAGCAAGATCCAGTCAGTGCCAGGTCAGAAGGGAGTCCAGATATTTCTCTATAGAGTTTGGTTAAAAGGAGAGATAGCAAGAAAATTGGTAATGTTTCTCACAGCAACTACAGTAATGAGGGCACTCTACTTAGAAACTATCATGGAGAGTAGGGTGTGTACAAGAATGCATGTTGCTGTAGAATGGGTTGATAGGACATCATAAGATTTGAAGAACCAAAAATTATGCATGTGGCAACATGTATGTAGAAAATAGTAATTTTTTGGAGAAAGGAACTGAGGTTGTTTTTAGGAATTTTTTGTTCTAAACTTACTGTGTTTAAAAGTATCACATTTTTTATTTGTATTACTAATGTAGAGTTTTTCCTTTTACTATAATATAGCACTTTCTGCTTTGTTTGCATAATCTGAATTTCTTTTTTTTTTTTTTTTAAGATTTTATTTATTTATTTGACAGACAGAGATCACAAGTAGGCAGAGAGGCAGGCAGAGACAGAGGAGAAAGCAGGCTCCCCGCTGAGCAGAGAGCTAGATGCAGGGCTCCATCCCAGGACCCTGGGATCACGACCTGAGCCGAAGGCAGAGGCTTTAACCCACTGAGCCACCCAGGCGCCCCTTGCATAATCTGAATTTCTTAATAGTCATTTTCTATATAAGCTATTTTCTGTGTAGGGGTCTGATTTAAAGAAATAAGAGTTGCTTTTCAAGAAAGAATAGGATGGAAACCAGTGGGGAACTTTTCAATATTTAAAATATCTCTTCAGGACAAATATACTTTGCAGTTAAATTTTGGTATTTCATATATAAAGAACACCAGAGAAAATTAGTTGTCAAAGAAGAGAGAAAGTTTTATTAGGTTATAACAGTACCTACTGTTTTAATTCCTATGAGTTCCTTGTAAAGATATTTTAATTATATGATATCTATTTGGATGAAAAAAATTTTTAATATGAGTTTTATTTAAAGTTTTAATAGTTATTTCATATAAAACATTCTCTTGGAGGCACCTGAATAGCCCAGTTTGTTGAGCTTTTTAGCCTCTGACTCTTGGTTTCAGCTCATGTCTGATATCAGGGTTGTAAGATCGAGGCATTTACCCTCCCTTCCCATACTGGACTCTGCCCTCAGCACAGAGTCTGCTCGCATTTCTCTCTGCTTCAAACCTCTATGCATGCTTTCTCACTCCCAAATAAATAAAATAAATCTTAAAAAAAATATTTTCTTAGCTTTAAAAATAAGCTCATGTTTTACATTAAAAGTTTTCATTTCTTTGACTCTGTGCTCAGCAGGGAGTCTGCTTAAGATCCTCTCTGTCTCTCTCTGCCCCTCTCCCCCAAAATAAAATAAACAGAATCTTCTGTTTTGATAGATAGGTAGAAGTAAACCAGACGAGACCACGTTTTAAATAGTCCTTCCTTGAGAAATGCTTAGGAAACATTCAAATTCTATGAACAGAAACATTTTGACTTTCGAAAGTTTTTCTTAATGTTTGTTGAGATATTATTAGCTGTTCTTTGAGTTAAAATCAAAGTATTGAAATATTTTGGCTATCCCTATATTTCTGTGTACGTATCTCTATACCAAGAGATGCTAGCAAAATTGTTAAAGCTACTTACGATTTTTTAATGAAGGGGTTAATTAGTCAAGGAAAAAAAACATTTGTGGGATTTCTTACACTAAACTTCTGTCATGTGACAGGAAAAATAGAAAAAGAGTAATCCAGAGAATTTTAATTTTGTTTTAAAAAGGAATGATTAAAAGGCAATTATTTAATTATTATACTAATAGTTACTATTTAAGTAACATATTTGGGAGCTTTAACTGATGATGTGGTAGTAGTTTTTTAAACAAAACACTGCGTTTATTCTGCAATTTGAAAGAAAGTTTTGAAGTGGCTTTCTTTTTACCCTCTCCCTGTTCCCTTTTTTCTCTCTCAGCTTTGCAAATGAAATTAAGGGGGAAAAAGTAATTTGTCATTGTAATTTGAAATTGAAAATTATAACTTTGTAAATTTAATTTTATAAAATTGTAATTGAAAGATCTTGTCATTGTAATTTAGGAGTCTGATTGAAATCAATCCAAGGGATAGATATACATTTATAATTTTATCATTTTGATTGTTTCAGAGAGCAAAGAGAAATAGTCTGTTAATTTATACTGTTAGTTCCAATATAATAAGGCACATTGTATACTGGTATTAAAATACAAGTATCATTTCTAGGAATGAAATTGTGGAGTCTTTTGAGCTTTATTAGTTTGTTAAAAGTTGTTTTTAGTTTTGAGTTTTACTGAAAAATTAAACCAAATCGGTGCAAAGTATATTATAATAAAAACTTGCAGACCTACCACACAAAATATATCTTTTCAAAAAGCTGCACAATTACTGTGTTCATGATTATTTTAAAAAAATTCAACAGTTACCCTTTTTTTTGAGCTTAAAAAATGCATATATAACAATGGTATTGTAATTGGTGCCCACTTCTAGTTGATTTGTAGTTTTATTTATTTATTTTGTCAGAGAGAGAGAGAGAGCAAGCACAGGCAGACAGAGTGGTAGGCAGAGGCAGAGGGAGAAGCAGGCTCCCTGCCGAGCAAGGAGCCCGATGTGGGACTCGATCCCAGGACGCGGGGATCATGACCTGAGCCGAAGGCAGCCGCCCAACCAACTGAGCCACCCATGTGTCCCGATTTGTAGTTTTATATGTATCTATGACTTGAGAAGATGGAAAATTTTTTTTTAAAGATTTTATTTATTTATTTGATAGACAGAGATCACAAGTAGGCAGGGAGGCAGGCAGAGAGGGGGTGAGAAGCAGGCTTCTCGCTGAGCGGAGAGCCCGATACAGGGCTCGATTCCAGGACCCTGAGATCATGACCTGAGCTGAAGGCAGAGGCTTTAACCCACTGAGCCACCCAGGTGCCCCAGATGGAAATATTTTTTAATTTAGCAACTGGATTTATTATTGTATTTTTCTCTGTGTTCTTTTAGAGGGTGTACTGCTTCTAGATAAAATGAAAGGGTTAGGAAGCTTTTAATTTGTTTCTTATACTGCTGGCAAAATCTTGTAAATGGTCAATCCAACATAAGCTTTCCTGTGTTATTTTCACTGTTATTTTGATAAAAGTTCAGGGCTATTAAAAATGAATCACCATTATCTTACATAATTGGATCTGCTTACTCCTATATACAGCATAAACTTCACTAGAATTCAAATACTTGAATTCATTATAATTACCAAAAAAAATAAAAGGAGGAAGTTTATCTTTACTGTTCACACTATTTTGTTCTATTGCCTAAAACAAAGTCTGATGGGAAGCATACAAAATCTGTTTCTTCAGTGAATAGGAATTAAACTCAAATATCATATAATAATCTGGAAAGACAGAGTTAGTAACTTAAATATATTTCTTTAATAAGCAACAGTATATTCATTAGAGTATTAAAAGTCAAATTAGAATAGCAAGGCTTAATGAAAATGACCAATAGTCACATTTGATGGAATCGGCATATTTTCTATTCCTAGGCATTAAAAGATTATAGCTTTTCTCATTTAACTTCATTTTACTAACTACATATTCAAACATAAGGAGTTTTCACAAATTACTGTATTTGTGTTAAAACATGTATCTCACAAGTTCAATGTATATAATTCTTCACTGGTTCCAGATCTTGGCCCTGTAGATTATTGTATGTGAGACCTTTGACTAAATTACTTAATAATAAGTAAGGTTAAGTGAAACGATGCAGCTTAAAATGCTAATTCAGTAATTGTTTGCATAATTTATATGAAATTTTTTGGTCAGAATAAAAAACCCTTTTTTAAATAACAGAAAAGTTTGAGATAGTTTGTCATTTGTTGTCTCTTTTAAGCACATCAGCTTTGTTTCTGGTTTTAGTTTTGTTTGAATAGTATTAAGAAAGTCCTGATACATTTAGGTAGTAAGTTGCAAATGATAATGGTCTGATCTGGAGGCTTGATATTAGAATAATGGGAACTTTTTCTTTTAGTTCCTTTATTATGTAAATATGGAGGGCAAAAAATATGAAGGGCAAAAAGTATGTATTATCATAGCCAGGAGTGTTATATTTATCACCTTATTATACAGTGAATTTTTTTTTTAAGATTTCATTTATTTACTTGACAGAGAGAGTGAGAGAGACCACAAGTAGGCAGAGAGGCAGGCGGGGTAGAGGGTGGCGGGGAAGCAGGCTCCCTGCTGAGCAGAGGGCCCAGTGCGGAACTCGATTCCAGGACCTTGAGATCATGACCTGAGCTGAAGGCAGAGGCTTAACCCGCTAGCCACCCAGGCACCCCTGTACAGTGGATTATTGTCTGGTAATAGCTGTACCAAGCAGATGTGCTTGAGAAAAGCATGCCACTTACTTGTGTATGTATATTGTAGTAGTGTCTTTCCTTGTGCCTCTTTGTTTTCAGTATTTATGGATCTACCTCATTTTAAAGATAGCATTCATTATATAGATCTAGCATAATTTATTTAACAAACTATATCCCCTTTTGATAATGCTTCTAGTCTTTTATTAATATAACTACTTCTGGGACACACTTTTTTTTTAAATGTTGTGTTATTCACTATACAGTGATCATTAGTTTTTGATGTAGTGCTCCATGATTCATTGTTTGTATATAACACCCACTGTTCCATAACCCCTCCTTCATTTTTCCCTTCCTTCTCATAATGTCCTCGAAGCTATTCCTTATGTTCCACAAATAGGTGAACCCATATGATAATTGACTTTTTCTGCTTGACTTATTTCACTCCGCATAATCTTCTCCAGTCCCATCCATGTTGATGCAAAAGTTGGGTATTCATCCTTTTGGATGGCTGAGTAATATTCCATTGTGTATATGGACCACATCTTCCTTATTCATTCGTCTGTTGAAGGACATCTAGGCTTTTTGTATAGTTTGGCTATCATGGACATTGCTGCTATGAACATTGTAGTGCATGTGGCCCTTCTTTTCACTACCTCTGTATCTTTGTGGTACATACCCAGTAGGAGTAATTGCTGGGTCATACGGTAGCTCTATTTTTAATTTTTTGGAGGAACCTCCACACTGTTTTCCAAAGTGCTGCACCAACTTCTATTCCCAACAGTGTAGGAGGGTTCCCCTTTCTCCACAACCTCTTCAACACTTGTTGTTTCTTGCCTAGTCAATTTTGGCCATTCTAATGGTGTAAGGTGGTATTTCAGTGTGGTTTTGATTTGCATTTCCCTGATGACTAATGATAATGAACATTTTTCTGTGTGTCTTTTGGCCATTTGTATGTCTTTTGAAAAATGTTCACAAGTTCTGTCCATTTTTTGACTTGATTATTTGTTTTTGGGGTGTTCAATTTGAGAAGTTCTTTATCGATCTTGGATACCAGCTCTTTATCTGTGGTGTCATTTGCAAATATCTTCTCCCATTCTGAGGGTTGCCTCTTGGTTTTGTTGACTGTTTCCTTTGCTGTGTAGAAGCTTTTTATCTTGAAGAAGTCCCAAAAGTTCGGTTTTGCTTTTGTTTCCCTTGCCTTTCGAGACATGTCTTGAAAGAAGTTGCTATGGCTGATGTCAGAGAGGTTATTGCCTGTGTTCTCCTCTAAGATTCTGATGGATACCTGTCTCACATTGAGGTCTTTGATCCATTTTGAGTTTGTCTTTGTGTGTGTTATAAGAGAATGGTGAAGTTTAATTCTTTTGTATATAGCTATGGGACAAACATTTTTGTATATATATTGCAGTACTTATACAGGAATCTTGTAGAATAAATTTTGGAAATGAAATTGCTAGGTAAAATATATAAATACTTGGGACGCCTGGGTGGCTCAGTTGGTTAAGCGGCTGCCTTCGGCTCAGGTCATGATCCCAGCGTCCTGGGATCGAGTCCCACATCGGGCTCCTTGCTCGGCAGGAGCCTGCTTCTCCCTCTGCCTCTGCCTACTACTCTGTCTGCCTGTGCTTGCTCTCTCTCTCTCTGACAAAAAAAAACAAAAAACAAACATATATATATATAAATACTTAAAATGTCTGAGAGACACATATTCAGACCATAGCATTAGTCATTTGCATTTTTTTCTGTGAATTGCCTGTTTGTGTTCTGTTTTCTGTGGGTTGTCTGTTTATTATAAATTTGAAGGAGTTCTTTTTGGGTTAAGGCTGTCCTTTATTTTGTATATGTGAAAACATTTTTAAGTTTTAGGAGAATAGGAATTTAACTTTTTAGAATGACTTATTCTACTAGTAGGATTCTGAAATGGTAATGTTACTTCCGTGGCAAAGTATAGTTAGTTATTAATTATGTCAGGCCTTTCATTCAACATTTGTTAAATTATGGTCCAGATAGACTTACATAATAATTATTGATAAAATACTTCGGAGGACTCAGCATGCTTACCGATGTGTTAAAACATCTGAAAAGTCTTACAGTAAAGGAACTGATTTGATTTTGGTTAACACAAGTGTATTAGAAGTATAACACAAGTAGCAATATTTGTTGTTGTTGTTGAGGGTGCATATCAGAAATATGAACTAATATTTAGTGAGTGCCAGGTACTATGATAAAGTATGTGTCTTCTTTAGTTTAATCCTCACAACATCTTTGAATAGTAATACTATTATTATCTTTATCCCATGCGTGAGAGGACACATCCCATGGAAATATAGGCAGGCCTCATTTGTACAGTCTTGGAATGCATGAATTTCAGTTGCCACAGTTTATCTAAGTGACACCTTTTCATTAACGACATGGTACAAATTTTAGTTATGGTATATGAACTGTGAGTCCTTATGTGAAGTACAAACTTAGCTCCTCTCTCTTCAGTTTACGAGTCACTGCATGAATAACAGATGACTAGCGTCATCAGTGACTATTCATGTCACTTTTAGATATTGTCAGTGATTGGTCACTGTGTATCTATCATTTTATGCACATAGGGCAGAGTACGTAATTGTGTTGCTTGCTTGGCTCCCAGTTATAAACCTATATGATATTTTGCAAAAGATAAAAGTGTAGCAGGGAGGGACGCCTGGGTGGCTCAGTTGGTTAAGCAGCTGCCTTCGGCTCAGGTCATGATCCCAGCATCCTGGGATCGAGTCCCACATCGGGCTCCTTGCTCGGCAGGGAGCCTGCTTCTCCCTCTGCCTCTGCCTGCCTCTCTGTCTGCCTGTGCTCGCTCTCTCTCTCTAACAAATAAATAAAATCTTTAAAAAAAAATAAAAAAAATGTGTAGCAGGGAAATGAGAAGTAATACTGCTGGAAATGAAATCCAAATCCTTTGTAAATAGAGTTAGAGAAGAAATTGCTGACAGGAGGATGTTGACACTGCTGCCATTTGAGAGATTCTAGATGTGCTCTGCTGGTGCTTAGTGAAGGTGAACTCAGTGACATAACATGAGAAAACTGGTTGTGATGAAAAGAATGAAGATGTCCCAGAGAAAGACCAGCAAAATACTTCATATGGAAATTCTTGGAGACGTTTCATAACATTGAAAGTACAAAGGATAAAATGCTGGGATCTGATCCATACTTAGAAAGGAAAATGACAGTTGGCCAAGCTGTAGAAAAAAATGCTAGCTCCGAGAATTTAGCCAAATGCAAAGTTACAGGGAATGGTGGCTAAGATTGGTCTCACTTCTGACACCAATTGCAAGTTCTGAGGTTCCCAAAAGCACCCTCAGGGTCAGTAATTTATTGGAAGGGCTCACAGAACTCACTGAAAACTGTTATACTCACAGTTACGATTTATTACAGTGAAAGGATACATCAGCCAAGGGAAGGAGTGCACAGAGAAAAGTCCAGAAGAGGTACCAGAAGTGGGTTGTCTCTTCATGGGAGTCAGGATGCTTTCCTGGTCCCAGTGTGTGATAATCCAGCCAGGGAAGGTCACCTGAGCCTCAGTGTTCAGAGTTTACCAATTGGTGCTCCATTACAGAGATCTGATTGATTGTCCAAGTTACTAATCTTAGTCTCTAATGTGTAGTCCTTCTGGGCATGACCCAAAGCCCCTACTCAGGTTCAGGAGTTCCAATTTAATAAACACAGTAAAACTTCAGTGTGAAAAAACACTACAATACCATTTTTTGCCTTTCAAATACAACATAGAAAATTTACATGAAGAAATTATTTCAAATATTATATTCCATGGAAATATCATGCTTGATTTCTAGTGGATTTGAATGTCTGAGAATTGTGTGTATACTCCTTTCTCTCCACTGCTAAAGTTGCTAAATCTATGTAATATTGCTAATATTGCAGGTTTCTGTTACAATTTTAGGTTTATACAGTCATTATGTTATAGTTCAGGTTAGATATTTTGATTATAATTTGATCATTGCCATATTGGGTGAATGTTTTCAAGGTTTAATTTCTTCCCCAGTGATGACAGTTTTCTGGTTATAAAAATATCTAATATTTAATATGAAATATCTGGAAAATACTGAAAAGAATAAAGCATAAAATAAAAGTCACTTACAATCTTACTCTTCAACTTTTAATTTACTCTGCAGACAAACTGCAGTCCTTAAGTGTAGTAAGTAGGCTGTACTTAGGGTCTTTGTAGTAGAGGTTTGAGTACTTATAATTACATAATTACTTATAATACCTATTTAATTATATTTCCCTAGACTCTAAGTTCTATGAAGTCAGGAACTGTGTCTTGTTCACCACTGTATCTATCCTATTTGTTGACTGATAGATTAGCTAGATTTCCTCATGGCATAACAAATTAGAACACAAGCATTCTTCTCTATGCTTTGTCATCTATCAACTGTCATTCCAGGAATGAACCAAAGAAAGAACTGTCAGTTACTGTCAGATAAAACAGATGATCATCAGTTTTACAAAAACCTTTTGGGTTTAGGGGACAAAATTCAGATGAATTTCTTTAATAGATTATAAACTCAACTTTCATTATGATGCATTTTTTTAAAGATTTATTGATTTGAGGGGCCAAACAGATTACTAAAGTGTCTGTACCATTTTATGTTCTCACCAGCAATGTATGAGAGATCTGCTTTCTTCAGATCCTTGTCAACATTTGGTATTGTCAGTACACTTTGTTTGATCTTAGTTGTTCTAAATGTATAGTGATAAATCACTGTGGTCTTAATTTGCATTTCCCTAATGGCTACTGATGCTGAACATCTTTTTGTGTGCTTATTTGCCATCTGTGTATCCTCTTCAGTGAAATGTCTCTTCTTGTCTTTTGCCCATTTTCTAGTTGGATTGTTTGTTTTTTTTACTGTTGAGTTTTGAGAATTCTTTATACTTCTAGGATTAATTTTTAAATTTTCTCCCAAGACTTTATTATGTAAAATTCAAACATACAGGAAACTTGAAGGATTGTACCTGTATGGTTGCCACCTTTGTTCTACAGTTAGTATTTTACTGGATTTGTCTGTTGTCTGTCTGGGGGACACCTGAATGGTTGAGTCAGTTAAACATTTGCCCTCAGCTCAGGTCATGATCACAGGGTCCTGGGATTGAGCCCCCCATGGGCTCCTTGCTCAGTGGAGCCTGTTTCTCCCTCTCCCTCTGCCACTTCCCCTGCTTGTGTATGCGTGCTCTCTCTATCAAATAAGTAAATAAAATCTTTTAAAAACTTAAAAAAAAAATCTTTACATCTACTAATCCATCAATGCATCATGTTTTTCAAAGTGCATTTCAGAGTAATTTGCAGATATTAGTATACTTTACCCATTAGCACCTTAGTCTGCCTGTCATTAGGGCTTAACATTTTAAAATTTTATTTTTTTAAATATATTTTGGGGGGCACCTGGATGGCTCAGTAGGTTAAAGCCTCTGCCTTCAGCTCGGGTTGTGATCCCTGGGTCCTGGGATCGAGCCCCGCATTGGACTCTGCTCAGCGGGGAGCCTGCTTTCCCCTCTCTCTCTGCCTGCCTTTCTGCCTACTTGTGGTCTCTATCAAATAAATAAATAAAATCTTTAAAACAATAAAATATTTTTTTCTTTAGGTAACATTTATATACAGTGAAATGGGTAGATCTTAAATATATCATTTGATGAGTTTTGATACATTTATAACACAAACCCCTTAGGATTTTATTTTATAGCTAACATCTTAAGTACCCTATGGGATGCAGACCTATTCCAACTTAAACATTTTATATGAACCATAATCTAGCTTCTTTTATGATAAATGTGGATGATTGGTTTTTCTTTCTCTTAGAACTCTATTTCAGTGTGTAGTCCTGAGACTATGTGGATCAGAATCATCTGGGGTAATTGTTAAAAAAGATTTGTGTGTCTCATCCCATACCTGCTAAACCAGAATCTCTACAGGCAAATTTTAGAAATTAAATTTTTAATTTTTTTTTTAAGATTTTATTTATTTATTAGAGAGAGAGAGAGCGCGAGCACAGGCAGACAGAGAGGCAGGCAGAGGGAGAAGCAGGCTCCCTGCTGAGCAAGGAGCCCGATGTGGGACTTGATCCCAGGACCCTGGGATCATGACCTGAGCCGAAGGCAGCCGCTTAACTAACTGAGCCACCCGGGCGTCCCTAGAAATTAAATTTTAACAGATATTCTAAGTCATGCTTATATAATTTCCATTCTCTCAGGATTATTATGGGCAGGACAATCTCTTCCAGCTTTCCTGCTTAGTGACACTAAGCTGTGAGTTCTAATGTAGCCCATCTCCATGGCTTTCTACTTGGGCTTTTGGAGTTCCTTTCGGTCAGCTACAATAGATATTTAGCAGTGACTTTGTTTTTAAGTTAATTTTACTACACAGTATAGTTGAAACTATGTAGGAAGCCTCACTCTAAGAAAGTGCTCAATCTTTTATTTTTCAGAATTTATTAAGCAACAGTACATCCCTTTTCTAATTTTCAGTCACCAGAAATCTAAATATATTATCTCATTCTCAGACTAGTTTGTAGAGATGCCTATGATTTAAAATTAAGCTCTTGAGACTCCAGGATTTCTTGACTCAACACTGTTGACCTTTTGAGCTGCATAATTTGTTGTGGGGGCCTGTCCTGAGTCTTGTGCGGTATTTAGCAGTGTAACTGCCTGGAACCCACTAGGTGGCAGTAGCACCACCATTCATACCAGTTGTGACCACCAAAAATGTCTCTAGACTTGGCTAAAATGTCTCCTGGGGACAGAATCATGCAAGGCTGAAAATCACAGCTTTAAGAAATTGTTAGTATAAGAAACTATATATAAAGATAGTTTGTGTTACTAAAGAAACAACAACAAAAGTTATTGGTATTATTATGTTCTATTACTTTTTCATATGTAAATTAAAAAATTTTTTAAGGTTTTATTTATTTATTTGACAGAGAGAGAGGGAGACAGCAAGAGAGGGAATACAAGCAGGGGCAGTGGGAGAAAGAGAAGCAGACTTTCCACCAAGCAGGGAGCCTGATGCAGGGCTTGATTCCAGGACCCTGGGATCATGAGCTGAGCTGAAGGCAGATACTTCACTGGCTGAGCCACCTAAGCATCCCCTTAAGTGAAATTTTGTCTAGGAATTTCATGTTATGAAGAAGTTTGTATCTCTTGATGAACTGTCCTTTTTACTACCATGCTTCCATTTTTTTTCATTGGCTACTAGGAAACTCAGCTAAGTTTGCATTAGTTACACTGACTTTACTAAGTTTCTGGGATTTTCTTAGTTACTTGGCTGTTCTTTTATCCTTGATATTTTATTTAAATGCCTTATTATGAACTGCTGAAAACTCTTGATGAGGACAGATGTACATTTTAGGTAAGTAAAAAAACCCTATTCATTTTATTTTAACCTTTTTAATTAATTTTTAAATTTTTTTAAAATTTTTATTTATTTTTAAGTATTTTATTTATTTGTCAGAGAGAGAGAGAGAAAGCGAGCTCCCTGCTGAGCAAGGAGCCTGATGTGGGCTCCATCCCAGGACCCTGGGATCATCTGAAGACAGATACTTAACTGACTGAGCCACCCAGGTCTCCCTTATTTTATTTTTTAAAAGATTTTATTTATTTATTTGAGAGAGAGAGAGCATGAGCAGGGAGGGGCGGAGGGAGAGGGAGAAGCAGGCTCCTTGTTGAGTGTAAAGCCTGACTAGGGACTCAATCCTGTAACTCCAGAATCATGACCTGAGCTGAGGGCAGATGTTTAACCGGCTGAGCCCTTCAGGTACCCCAGTCCTATTAATTTTAAAAGGCTAGTTAGTAGATAGTGGGTTAACAAATTGTGTTTGCTAGAATAGAGGGATTTTTTTCTTGCAAGTAAACTGTTGGTAATACCTTCAAATGAGAGCTAAAAATGCTTTAGTTTGAGATTAAAATTTTAAGGAACAGTAGTAAAATGAGAGTAGATGGTGGAATATGAATTGGAAATTAGGCTTGGAGGGTATTAGGCAGTTTCATAGTCTAATTCTTATAACATATAGATATAGATGGGATGATGAAATTTCTTGCATTTTAGGATTTTTGTATTACAATGTGTTATGTTAGTATGTATTATATACTATATTAGTATATTATTTGTATAGTAACATTGTTATCACTATATATTATAGTGTGTGTGTATATATACACACACATATATATGTATATATATTATTGATAGTATATTGTAGGTAATGTTACATAGGACTGTTATCTTGGGAGATATTACATAGGAGAGGTAGGATTTGACTTCGGAGAGGAGATGCACATAGTGGTTAAGAGTATGACTGTAAAGTTGTCATCCTTTACTAGATGTGCAACTCTAGGTAAGATTTTTGATGCTTATAAACCTTAAATTTTCTTACCTGTAAAGTTTTAGTATTACCTGTTTTGTAGGATTTGGGAGAATAAATAGTAGATAGAAAGCTCTTAGCTAGTACCTGGCCTTTACTAAGTTCTCATTAACTGTTAGCTGTCATTTTTAACCTTTATTTAAAATAATTTGTAGATTAATGATACGATTTGTAGAGCTTTAGTGTGTTGGTTTGCATTTGAAGATATGGATATGTATGTGTGTATGTATGTATAGAGAATTTTAAAAAAGACTATAATGCTAAATTTTTCACAGATTAATTAAAACTTAATGTTATCTTTTTAGTTGAGTCTCAAAATACTCTTTTTGTGACCAGTAACTTAAGATACAACTAAGTATTAACCATCTCACTGGAGCAAAGAATTCCAATAATAAAAAACATGGTGATTTGGGAATTTTACATATGTTTAAGATACAAGATATTATTTCCATAGATTATCTGTTAGGTATAAAATTCAAAACGGAAAGAAATAATGTGATGAACATTTGTTACATGTCCTCTTAAAACACTTCCATAAGGGACGCCTGGGTGGCTCAGTTGGTTAAGCGGCTGCCTTCGGCTCAGGTCATGATCCCAGCGTCCTGGGATGGAGTCCCACATCGGGCTCCTTGCTCGGCGGGGAGCCTGCTTCTCGCTCTGCCTCTGCCTGCCTGTCTGCCTGTGCTCACTCTCTCTCTCTCTCTCTGACAAATAAATAAATAAAATCTTAAAAAAAAACAAAACACTTCCATAAAATGTAGACAATTAAGGCATTAGGATCTTAGTGTATATATCATCACACTTTGTGGTGCATCTTAGCATCAAAATGATTTATGTAAAAGATGAAGAATAACTTTTAGGCCATACAGTAATGTGTTATGTCCTTGCTTGCAAAAATGGTTATAATAGACGCATTTCGTAGTCTTCTGTCTATAGTACAGACTTTTAAAACTTATTTTGGGGAAACATTTTGAGATTCGGCTCTCATTCCTGTTAGTGTCTTAAGGGATAGTAGACATTTGCCAGTATAGCATATTTCATTGTCATAAGGAAAATAATATTATTCTTAAACAATCAGAGTTGAAGTCATAATTTTTTTTTTTAAGGGGTAAGGCTTCAAGGAAAAAGATGAAAAGCATCATGTGTTAGCAGTGCTATCCTTCTCCATTCTCTGTGGTTTTAGGTTTGATCCTGACTGATGTTGAGGATCCTCAGAGGGAGGGAAGTGACAGAGAATAAAAGAAGGGTGGTAATTGAGGTCTTTGGGATTGAAACCGCTGACAGTCCCAGAAGATAAAGCACAAGTGGCATGGTCTTTTTCTATCTAGGGCTTAAGCTAGAATTGCTTTTCTTCTTTAGAGCAAAGCTTAGAATTTTTTTGTTATTGTATTCTTTCGGATTTTCCCCCACTATTACGTTTTTGCTTGCTTCCTCCTTTTTTAAAAATTTTGGTTCCAGTGCATATTATATGCATTAGTTTTATAGTTAATCTTGTGTAAGACAGGAGGTCTTTAATCAGTGTTGGGGAAGAGAATCAAGGCAAAGCCTATATTATGCAGGCTAGTATTCAGTACTTTATTATATACAAAATATACCTTAAAAATTATAAGTTCAGTTAAACTGGTTTTTTAAATTAATTTATTTGGAGAGAGTGCACTTGTGCATGTATGTGTATGATTTGGGATGGGAGGGCCGGGGAGAGAGAGAGTCTTGACCAGCCTCCACACGCAGTGCAGGTGCAACCAGGGGCTCCATCTTCCACCCCTGAGATCAAGACCTGAGCTAGGATCAGGAGTCTGACACTTAGGGATGCCTGGGTGGCTCAGTCTGTTAAGTGTCCACCTTTGGCTCAGTTCATGATCCCAGCTTCCTGGGATGAAGTCCCAGTCGGGCTCCATGGCCAGGGGGGAGCCTGCTTCTCCTTCCGCCTCCTGCTCCCCCTGCTTATGCTCCCTTGCTCTCTTTCTCTGGGGGAAAAAAAAAAAAGTCCAATGCTTGACTATCTGAGCCACTCATACACCCCTTCTACTGGTTTTAAAATTTCAATTAAACTAGTTCCAAACCTATGTTTTGTCTGGTTGCCAGTTGATTATCTTGATCTTTGCCTTCCTTAGCTAAAAACTTAAAAATTAGGATCCTTACCTCTGGTAATCGAGGTTTACATGAAATAAATGTGGAAGTATATCTGGCAGTGTTAGGTTCTCTTCACTTCCATTCTCCACTGAGCCATCTTATTCCTACTATTAAGAGTTTTTTTCCTTGTTGAAAGAAAAGTCCTAGAGTAGCCTTTGAAAGGTTTATATTTAGGGTAAAATTAGAAGGAAAAATGAATTTGAAATAAAGTAGAAGAGTGAAAGAAGGCAAATAGACAAAGCTCTGATAAAGTACTTTAGATAACACAGTTCTTCAAATTAGAACAGTTAAATTCTTCCTGCTAATGTTGCTGCTTTTGTAGGCCACTAATAGGTTTAAAGAGATGAGCAAAGTGGGGAGTGGGTGGTTCAGTCAGTTAAGCGCCTGCTTTCAGCTGAGGTCATGATCTCAGGGTCCTGGAATCCTGCCCCTTGTCTGACTCCCTGCTCAGCAGGGAGTCTGCTTTTCCCTCTCCTTCTCCCTCCGCCCTTCTCCTTCACCCCCCTCAATTCCTGCTCAAGTGCATACATTGTCTCATCTAAATAGATAAATAAAATCTTTTTTAAAAAAGTGAGCATGTTTTGTTTTAACTTTTATTTAAATAAATAATGAGCTGTTGGCTCACCTGTGTAATTTGGCCTGTAAAAGTTTTCTTGGCCCTCTAATCATTTCCTTTTGTACTTAAATTGTCCATAAGTCTGTAAAGAAGGAGTATGTAGCTGTTTAAGCAGTAAACTAGGGGATGACTCATACATACTTCTGACACAGTAATGGTTTTAATGGTAGAATGATGAGTTCTCCATACCATAACTTGACCCAGTGAACCTCTGAGGAGCTCTTTACATTGTTAGATGGCAACACAAAACTTTATGGCCGTTGTTGATTATTTCATGTGATATATTTTACCATTGCCATCATGATACTATAGCTGTGGTAGTTTGGCAACTTCAGCATTGCTTTCTTTGGAAACTGTGGTTCTGATATCTGAGTCTGCCTTATTACATTTTTTCTGCCTGGTATTTTTGATGGTGTGTGTGTTAGAACTTATTAAGAAACACTACAACCCTTTGATTTCAGGAAGCTTTTTTTTCATTTATAAATCTTACAGTTGGAAAAGGGGGGAAAAATCCTTTAAAGTTTTGTCCTAAAATTAGTGTTTGTGAAATTCCACCTATGTAAGTGTATTTATAAGTGTGTAATTTCCCTGTCAACCATTATATAATGAAATGAGTGGCATTGAAAAAGGTAGGAAAAATGGGTATCCAGAAATTAAATTTCTTTCCCTTGGTTTGACCACTGATTCGCTGTGTGATTTTTCTGAAGTTTACTTTGTTTTAGTGTATTTTCTTATATAGCTTAAGGATTCTATGTCTCCCAGAAGGATTGTGTAGCTAAATATTATGTAGTATATAATAAAAATATACATACATTCAGGATGTTCATATATTGTATTCACTTCACTTTTTGGAAAATTACTAGAATACTCCTCCAGGAGATATTTAAATCAACTACAGTGGGTTAGTTGTTTTCCCTTGTTTGCAGATTATTTTTGGCATGTGAACTTCAATTGAAAGATTTGTTTTTATTACTTGAAGTCAGTTTTCATAACAATACATTATATATTTGGGGGATTATATGACAAAAAGTTTTTGTGTTTCTCTTAAGGTGTTAAAATTATTTGCAGAAAAATTGTGTGCATGATGTTTTGTCTGTTTTCAGGTCCAATGATGCATCAGCAGCCTCCTTCTCAACAATACAACATGCCACAGGGAAGTGGGCAGCATTATCAAGGCCAGCAGCCCCCTATGGGAATGATGGGTCAAGTTAACCAAGGCAATCATATGATGGGTCAGAGACAGATTCCTCCTTATAGACCACCTCAACAGGGTAAGATTACATTTGGGAGATTTCCTGTTTAATATAAATAACAGTAGTTGAAAGGCTTTATTTTAATAAACTTTTCAGGTGGGCAAAATCAGGGCTTTTTGTTTCTTGATTTTTATGGTTATGTATTCTTTTCTAAAAGGTAGTAGATATAGTAGGTACAAAGAGGTCATGAAGTGGTTAGGAACCTCCTGTTACACAGCTTTCTTTTATCTATTCTTTTCTGGGAAAAGGTTATATCATTAAATTTTATGTCAAAAGCTCACTAATATATAGCAGAAGATACTATTTTAATTTTGAGAAGTTACTTATATGGTCAGAAACAAACCCTAGTTTATTCCAAACTGCTCTAATATAAAAAAGAAGATTAATTTTATACTAGTTTGAACTTCTTTTTGAGAAGTTAGTATTTGTTTTTTTAAGTTGGTATTGTTAGACAGTGCTTGTATGGTCATAACAATTTTTGTGAAATGTGATGTGTGGTGTTGCTGTGTGTTTGTGTATCTGTGTGTATGTATAAGAATAGTTAAATGTATCTCAAATGCCAGAGCATGGGAGGGGAATCTACAGGTAAGAAGTGATCTCTTACGATATCAGGTTAGAAAGAAAGCCTTTGATGACCTAGAGAACAAATTATTTACCTCTTGACTGGTTGTGGTTTTTCAGGCCCACCACAGCAGTACTCAGGCCAGGAAGACTATTATGGGGACCAATACAGTCATGGTGGACAAGGTCCTCCAGAAGGCATGAACCAGCAATATTACCCTGATGGTAATCTCTCCTAATGTTAATTTTCCCATTTTCTGTCCCTGCCCAAGATTAATGTAGATAGCTGTTTAAAATATTTTAATGAGGATGAAGAAACTAACAATATGTTTCTTCTAAATTTAGAAACACTTTAATAATCAAAAGCACCAGTCATTGCTTTAGTTTTATAACCCATTTCAAAGTATGTTTTGTTTAGATAGTTCATATTAGTACCATCAGGAATCACATTCTGTCATTGGAATCCCTTCTTCTATAAAAGGATCCTTTTATGTTTGGAATTGTTCATTTGAACCAAAGCAAGTGTTACTTTTTTAATAACCACTTTATTGAGATAATTCACATATTATAAAATTCACTCATTGGTTTACTTTTATTCATGGTATAAATACATAGAAGATCTGGTTCTTGAGTATTTTTCCAGGTTTTATCATTTTAGTCAATGTTAAGTACTTCTCAAAGGACTGTGCTTTATATACATTAGCATTTGCATCTGAAAAATTTTGGAAGCTAAATTATATCCATGATGTAGCTGTGTATTGAGTTGATAGGGTAGGAAAAGCATTTGGAAACAGATTTTAATTTTAATTATTTAGTTTAATGATTTTTTTTTTTTAGTGGGAAGGTGGTTTGTGAAAAAGTGTTCACTAAAGATGTACTGCACTTGGTAATGACACAACCAAAGTGGGCTTCCACTGTACAGAACTTTCAGGTTTTCTGTATGTTTGAAAATTTTATGATACACTGTTGAAGAAAAAATAATCCAAAATACAAAGCTGTGATAAATTAGAGATAGCTATTCACATTACAATATGATTTGTCTTGTTATGAAAGGATTTGTCAAAATTTTCATTTATCTAGTAAGCTCCCTTGGTATATTTAAGGTAAACTACTTAGCAGAGAAACTTGGAGAAACTAAAAATTAAAAGCTAAAGTGTTGGGACCGTCGAGTCAAAGCTAATGTGAACTAGTAAGAAGATATAATTTGGTGTATTTAAAAAATCATTTAGCTTGCCATTTTTTTGTTAATGGATAAAGCATAAAGGTTGTATTGGTATGAGGACTTTGGTTTTTTACTGAAGAGGCCCTGCCAGTATAGGCAGAGCACTCACTCAGCTGTAGAATTTCACATACGATGATTGTTCGTTAGTGATAGTGATACCTATGGGTATTTCTTGTTAGAAAATGACATCTTTTTTTAAAATCTCAGGTTTTCTTGCCCTGAATTATTCAGCATGTTGGAGTTTTTGTTGTTGTTGTTTTTCTTTCATATGTAGACATTATATTAAGATTTTTTTTAATGAGAAACTTCAGTATGTTTATAGACTGTGGATATTTTAAAGAAGTGAAATCTAGTTTGTCAGATTTTATGTATTAGGAATTTTGAAAGTAAATGCTGAAAATAGCAATTGTTTTATTTTTAAAATGGATTTTGCATAATTGAGATGAATTTGACATTGTTATTTTGGTCCCGAGTATTTCCTGAAATGTGAAATGTATATTGTTGCAAATATGACCTTTCTACTCAAAGCAGATAGATATGTTATTTTTGTGTATATCAGATCTTTAAGGTTATGTAAATTATTTGTTACATCAGGGGATTTAAAAATTAACTGGTGTCATTTTTTCATTGGTGTATATTAATAATTTTTCTGACATTTACCTAGAGTATTCCATTTATTTTTTTTTTTAATATTACATTTAGTTATTTGACAGAGCAATCACAAGTAGACAGAGACGCAGGCAGAGAGAGAGGGAAGCAGGCTCCCTGTTGAGCAGAGAGCCCAATGTGGGACTTGATCCTAGGACCCTGGAATCATGATGTGAGCTGAAGGCAGAGGCTTAACCCACTGAGCCACCCAGGCGCCCAATATTCCATTTATAACAACAATTTTCCTAAACGACATTGGATATTTTCTTATTATCATTCAGATATTTATGCCAGTAAATATGTAGTTTAGGAGTAGGCAAACTTTTTTCGGTAAAGAGCCAGAGAGTATATTTTAGTCTTTGTGAGCCATATGGTCTTGGTCTCAACTACTGAACCCTTGTGATAGCATGAAAACAGGTATAGAAAATGTGAGTGGGCATGCCTGTGTTCCAGTAAAATTTTATTTACAAAAACAGGCCCTGGCCATATTTATATTGCAGGCCATAGTTTGCCAACCCTTAATGTGGATATTTATGAAGTGGTTTGGGAATGTTAGAATCCTAGAACACTGAATATAACATTTATTCATAACTGTATTCCTCTTCTTAATTAGGTATTCTTTTAAAATTTAGTTTAGATTTTAGCTAACCTGAAGCGTTATTTCCTGCATTCTCTTAGTGTAACTTAGTTCAAAGAACTAAACTATTGATTTTCATTAAAGTCCAGTCATAAAATTTATTGAGCCTTAAAACTAAAGATATACCCTAGCACTTCACTCAGTATAAGTTTTTGAAGTTGTATGTTTTTGATACTCTAGAAATATTTTCTAAAGTCTTCTAGAATGGCAGCATTAAGCAATAATATTATTGCATCTGAAAATACTTTATATGTATACTTTATGTATGTATGTATAGATATGTATACTTTATGCAAGTAAATAGAATGAAAAATTTGTTTCAGTTTCTTTCAGGGGCAAAAACTTATGGAGCTTTTCTACATTTTTATATTTTTAATATTTTGCATGTTTTAGCATATGCTGTGGAATTGGCGACCAGCAGAACAGGTGTTTGACAAAATATGATAATTGCTTCCTTTGTTCATTCTAATTTAATTCAAGTTATTTACATGTGAAAGGCCTAAATGCTTTCATTCTCTCTTCTTTTAAAAAAATTGAAGATAAAGTTTTTTCCCCCCTTGATGAGGATTATCAGTTAAGACTAAGTGTAATGTTTCTAAAACTACTGTTTTTTGCTTTTAAGAAATTTGCACGTTATCTCAGTATGAAAACAATCACATTGTTAAATATTTGGCTAATGCAATTGAAATTATTTTTTTATGTATTTCCATTTCTTTTTCTTTTTTTCAATTTTATCTGAAAGTTTAAATATATTTAGGGTTTTCACTCAGTGGCCATTAACGTTTCTTCCTGTCTCTTGTCGAATTGATGTAGGTCATAATGATTACGGTTATCAGCAACCGTCGTATCCTGAACAAGGCTACGATAGGCCTTATGAGGATTCCTCACAACATTACTACGAAGGAGGTATCTATATACCTTCACACACATACACACATATATCCCCTTCTACAGGAATGCAAATTCTTGCATAAGACATCTTCTACCCATGCAAAGCTCTTGTAGAATACTAGTTGCTGGCTGTCTTGAAGTTACAGGGAGCCCAGAACAATCAAAATAATTTCCTTACAAATATTTAAAATGTATAACCATGACTTGCCATTTCTAACAACAGTAAAAAGACTAAAACATTTACAAATAATTTTTTCCTCAGTGGAAATTTTCTATTTGAACATAAATCCATCGATTCAATTTTTTTTTCTTGTGTGTGTTTACATATGTATAATTTTACATATAAGTATAGTGCCTTTAGGAAACAGCTTGCTGATCTTGTGTAGCTAGTGTGTGCTCTTGTAGCTGTCTTTAATTTTGTCTTTTTTATTTTATTTAGCATAGTCATGATCTTATGACTGTGATGTTCCAGTAAATGTAATGCTCGTATGGCAGAGACGCTGAAAATGCTGCAGTTCAACCTTGCAAAATTGGCTTTAACTGCAGTTTGTTTGGCCGAAATCCTTCTGTTTGGTTTGAGTTTTTTCTTTGTTTTGTTAACTTTCAAAAATCAATATGGCATTTCATTTTGTTCTTGTGTTGTTGGCTATGCATCTTAGAGTAAAAAAGTTAATTAAGCGAACTTCTCAGTTTCTTCTTTCTCTTCTCCAATTATCCTGTAGGAAATTCACAGTATGGCCAACAGCAAGATGCCTACCAGGGACCCCCTCCCCAACAGGGGTACCCACCCCAGCAGCAGCAGTACCCGGGGCAGCAGGGCTACCCAGGGCAGCAGCAGGCCTATGGTAATAACTTGGTGCAGTTTATTTTTGTCACAAAAAAATGTGATGGTTGCTGTTTTGAATATTCAAGTGAATATTTAATGTTTATTTTTCTTAGAATTCTTTAGCTCAGTCTGTTACTGGAGTATTTCTTTAAAATGTTTTCCTCAGATAAACTAGTAATCCATTTAAAAAGAAACGTAAACTAGAGATGGTTCATTGACCAAAGGTAAGGTATGTAATCGATTTAAAATGAGTTCTTAAATGAATTCTTAAACCTCTTTGGCATTCATGACCACCCAGCAGCTTTGTATGTGCTTAGAAAACTGATGAATTGGGTGATTATTAACCACATCTACATAATCTGCTTAGCAAATTTATTTCCAAGACTAATAACTGTTACTATGAAAATAACATTGATTTTTTTGAGTACAAATGAGATGAATTTGGAATCTTTTGTCATTCTTTGGTTCAGTAGCAAGATACACATCCATAGAGGTGTATTTATTGCTGTTATGTGTATTACAGAGTTTGGGGGAAGTGTGGCCATATTTTCATATTATATACTCACTGTGAGAGCTAGTAGCTGGGTATCTTGCTTTCAGTAACTTCATTAGATAGGGAGTGGGGAATGATAAAGACCTGATCTCATTCTTAAATTTTAAGCTACTGTCACTACTTAATATACAGGAAAATATGGTTCTAATGTTAGAGAAGTAACTGCTTATTAATCTGATATCTTCTTTTGCTAACAGTGGTCTCTTTTTTACATCAATAACATCTTACCCTTTTTTATCCATCCATTAGTTTAAGCTCTGTGATTACTATGGGCACATCTCTCTACCCATCATTGCAAATCTAAGAACAGGATCAGGCTGAAATTCTCTTGTGCCTTCAACATAAGCCCTGAAATTTAGTCAGGTGTTGGGAGCCAGGCATTTCCCCCCAACTGATAAGTTCTGGTTCCTTGAGATATGACTTTAGAAATATTCCGTGGATTTCTCGTTTTACAAGGGGACTTTCTTGCTCTTCTCAAATGGCAATTTTCCTTTCGTGACCATTGAATATCTGTATTTTGAATAAGTAGAGTTTTATTGTGTTTATATGAAAATAAATATGGTATGGTTACATCAAGTGAATTCATTGATACAAATATTTTCAATGGGAAGAAAGAGTAAATGAAATAATATATTCGGTTTAAGTAGTTAAATGCTGTTTTGTTAGAAATTGAGAATCCCAGTGAAGTTCCCATATTGCTTATTCATAGGCTTCTATTGTACTTTCTTCTAATAGAAAATTTAGAGGTTTGGGGCACCTGGGTGGCTCAGTGGGTTAAAGCCTCTGCTTTCGGCTCGGGTCATGATCCCAGGGTCCGGGCATTGAGCCCCGCGTCTTCGGGCTCTCTGCTCAACAGGGAGCCTGCTTCCCCTCCTTCTCTCTCTGCCTACCTCTCTGCCTGCTTGTGATCTCTGTCTGTCAAATAAATAAATTAAAAAAAAGAAAAATGAAATTTAGAGTTTTAATAGTTGGATGTATAATAATTAAGTAATAGACTGATGGAATTTATTTAAGCTTGAAAATATATTCTCTTTTGATACTTTATTCTGCCATCAGTGTGTTTTTGTTTTTGTTTTTTTAATGGCAGGTTTTGAATGGCTATGACAGAAAACATTGAAGTGTCAAAGGTTTTCAGCTTATGCTTTATAAAGCATTCTTTACAATAGGCAGTAGTAGAATTTATGAAACAGACATATTTGTTTGGCAAGCCAAATTAGTCCCTTGCCATCTCGGGAATTGGAAATCATTCATTTTTATGGGTTAAGTATTAAAGGTGATTGGTACATAGAACGTAACTTTTGAATCAGGTTTTTTCACACGCAACCTGTGGCTTTTCAAGTCTTCTTTAATTTTGGTTTGAAAATATTGGGTTAGTAAGTTTACCAGTGCAGAGCATAAAGCATTCTTTTGGTGGTTGCAAATATTAATCTAGAATTTACATGGAAAATTATTCTTTGTGATTCTTTGGTGATTGCAAGTGTGCCTCTAGAGTTGTACAGCTATAGGGACGCCTGGGTGGCTCAGTTGGTTAAGCGGCTGCCTTCGGCTCAGGTCATGATTCCAGCGTCCTGGGATCAAGTCCCACATCAGGCTCCTTGCTCGACAGGGAGCCTGCTTCTCCCTTTGCCTCTGCCTGCCACTCTGTCTGCCTGTGCTCGCTCGCTCTCTCTCCCTCTCTCTCTGACAAATGAATAAAAATAAAATCTTTAAAAAAAATAAGTCATACAGCTATAAATATCATTGATTCTCAAACTTTATTCAGAAATTATTTCAGTATTTTAGTTTGAATCTGCTTCTTGCTTCTTTTATCTGTTGCTTATACTGGTTACTTTCTAGTAGAGGTACAGATGAATTTTCTTAATGCCATAGAACTAACCTCCTTCACAATTCTGGAGTCTCTTTTACTCATTTAAAAAAAACCATTTGTTGATGGCTAACACATAGCTTATCATTATAACAAATCAAAACATCTTGTACATGGTGGCAATATTACAATATTTTCACTCTTATAACCTGTGGAATTTATTTCAAAAGGTATTTGAGAAGATCAGGATACCAAACTATCCTTTTTTGTTTAGATATAAACATGTAATAGCATCTAGTTCTAAACCTTTTGAGAGTTCTGTTTTTATCTGGGTTTTTGTTTGTGTTAATTATTTTGCAGGTCCTTCACAGGGTGGTCCAGGTCCTCAGTATCCTAACTACCCTCAAGGACAAGGTCAGCAATATGGAGGTTATAGACCAACACAGCCTGGACCACCACAGCCGCCACAGCAGAGGCCTTATGGATATGACCAGGTAAGTTATTTGGCCAACTGTGTGATTGCCCCATTGTTTGTTCACTCTTCATTAGAGTGTTTTTGACTTGAAGGATCATTTTTTTCCCTCTTCCTGTTTATAAGCATATGAGTTAACAAAAAAGAAATTTACATATAAGTCTTTTTCAGAGAATGCTAGCACTGTTGATTGTAGTTACTTACAGTAACATATAAAACATGTCTAATCTCTGGGTACCAGCATTCATTCATACTCATTCATAGTCTCTCTCTCCGTCTGGTCTTTTCCCAGGCAGACTTCCTGGAGGTATTACAAACAATATTCTCTATCCTAAGGCCCCTATATTCTCTGGTCTCCCTCATGTTTACTGCCCTGTGGAGATGTGGAACCCATCTGTGTCAGTGCTTTTTGTAGCTCTCATCTTGACTTCAGCTTCCCCACTGCATTTCCTCCACATCCTTGTTGTCCTTCCTCTCTCAATTCCTATTTACCTTTTGTCTCTGATGCCTCCTTTCATACACATGTCCATTATCTTGAATATTAATAACCTTTACCTCCTGTTCTCTTTCCTTCTATTTTCATATAGTAGAGATGTATCTCATTCTAAGATGACTATATTCTCTTGAACCTAGGATTTACTTAAGTTCCTTCTTTTTATCAGTAAACTTTTCAGACTTAATCTGTGCGGCAGTGAATCTTGTTATAGGTACTCAATTATAATGAAAATGGTTAATGAAGTTAAATCAGTTTCTTTAGATTGGTTTCAGTATTGTCTAATGACTTTCTAGTGAGAATAATCCTGTCTGCTCACCAGGTAAGCTTCTTTAAAATAGGTTATTTTTTTTTGTAAGTTATGCTTCCAAGACCAGTGTAGATGATCTGGTTTGAGGAACAACTCAGTGCCCTACTAATTAGAACTTGAGGTGTGAGCAGTTCTTCTATCCATGCTCTCTGAAGCCTACCGCCCCTTGTACTGACACTTCCTATTTCAGAGTCAAGGTAAAAGAGATAGAAGAGACTTAAACTAAAAGGGTAAGGACAAAAGAGGAACATTTTTTAAAAATCACTAATATGAAGTCAATCATTAGATTGAAATTTTATTTACATTTTAAAAGTGAAATAAGTCATGTCTAATGACTCAGGGCAAAATTCCTGAGGACAAGATTTAGACTCTTTTTAGACAAGTTAACTTTTAAAAAAAGTGAGCTTCTGATCTTTTGTCCCCTCGATCAGCAAATATTTATTAATTTTTTGTGTGCTGGGAGTAAAACAGACATGGTCCCTATGGCTGGTGGAGCAATCTTTTTTTAAAAGATTTTATTTATTTATTTATTTATTTATTATGAAGGGAGGGGCAGACGGGGAGAGAGAGAGACTGTCCAGCAGACTCTATGCTAAGCGTGGAGCCTGATGCAGGCCTGGAGCCCACAAGTCTGACATCATGACCTGAGCTGAAATCAGGTGTCAGATACTTGACTGACTGAGCCACCCAGGCGCCCTGCTGTAGCAGTGAAGTATTTTGGTCTTTCTTGACTTTACTTTGATATATTTGACACGTGTTCCTATTTTCATTCTTGAATGGTTTTGTTTAACTTCTAACTATTGTGCTTTTTAAAATTTCTCTTAACACTTTCAGTAATTCCTTCTTTTTTTTTCACTTGTTTCTCATCTTTTATCCAAATGTCAATCCTTGGCTGGGTGTTTTTCTTGGTCTCTCTATTAACCCCATCTTATATTTTCAGTACCCTCAGACTACCCTTTAGCTCCATTTTTTTCAGCTGTGTATGGAACATCTCTCTTTGGATGTCTTGCTATTTCCATCAACTTGAGTGTGTCATGGACTGAACTAGCCATATTCTCTCTAAATGATGTATTTCTAAATCCGTGAAGCTTGTTAGTCATTAAGTAAATGTTTCTTGAGTAATATTTATATGCCAAATACCTAAAATTGGGGTACATTGGGAAATAAGATAAACATAAGTTCTGTCTTTGTGAACTTAAGTGTAGACAAATAAACAGATGATATAATATAGTGTGAGAAGTACTTGGGTGAAGAAAGGCAAGATTTTTATGAAAGTGGGCTCCTAATGTAGATAATTAAAAAAATGTTCTTTGGGAAGTATTGTATTAGTGTGAGGGCCCAAGGATGAGTAGGTATTAGACATAGAGGAGGGAAGGAAGTTCTAGTCAGAACAAAGTGCATTCACAAAGGACTAGCATTGAGATGTGTGGTGGAATAAAACAGAAGCATGGGGAGGGAGAGGCAAGATTGGAGAGAAAGGTTAAGGATTAGATTAGAAAGACTCTTACAAGCCATGTTAGGGGACTTGGACTTTATCCTGACATCATTTGGAGCCTATAAAGGGTTTTAAATGATGTGTATAAAATATTTGCTATGTGTGGTACTTGGTACACATATATTATGTGTGGTATGTAGTACATATGGTAGACATGTGATATACTACTGTTTTTATTATAATTAGTCCAGCCCCTGAACTGCTTGGGAATTTGGGATGGTAGTGTAGATACAGACCCATGGTGTTTGGGTAGATGCCAGCCACATCTCCTTTCCCACTAGAAAAGGCTATGAGGGGGCACCTGGGTGGCTCAGTGGGTTAAAGCCTCTGCCTTCGACTTAGGTCATGATCCCAGGGTCCTGGGATCGAGCCCCGCATCGGGCTCTCTGCTTAGCATGGAACCTGCTTCCTTGTCTCTCTCCCTGCCTGCCTCTCTGCTTACTTGTGATTTCTCTCTCTCTCAAATAAATAAATAAAATCTTTAAAAAAAAAAAAAAAGGCTACTAGAGTAGCCATCTTAGCTACTCTAGTGTTAGTCTGCCCACATTTATCAAGGGTTTTACCTTATCTGTATGCCCCAACCCAAACACTTGTTGGTCTCTTCATTTTAGGGGGTATATTAGATAGTGTTAGTATTAGATAGATAGACGTATTAGATAGATAGAAGTATTAGATATTAGATAGTATCTTCAAGATAGTGAAGGATTAGAAAACTGATATAGGGGCGCCTGGGTGGCTCAGTGGGTTAAAGCCTCTGCTTTCGGCTCAGGTCATGATCCCAGGGTCCTGGGATCGAGCCCCGCATCGGGCTCTCTGCTCAGCAGGAAGCCTGCTTCCCTTCCTCCTCTTTCTCTGCCTGCCTCTCTGCCTACTTGTGATCTCTGTTTGTCAAATAAATAAACAAAAAAAAAAAAAAAAAAGAAAAGAAAACTGATATAGATTCTTAAATCCAAAAGTAATATAATTATAGTGGTGGTTTAGGCAGATGATTCTTAGAGCAGTGTGCATGATGAACTAAAAGGGGAAAAATTGAGAGAGAAATCATTGCTAGAGGCTGTTGCTTCTCCATCATTTTTTCTATCTCAGAAATAGCTGCTTGATTCTTTCAGTTCCTCAGTCTAAAAAGCTCAAGTCATCTTGACTCCCCTCTTTTTTGTAAATCAAACATCTAGTGAACCAGCAAATCTCATCACCTTTTCCTTCAGAATTTATCTAGTATCTAGCTGTTTGTTTTTTTTTTAAGATTTTATTTATTTGTTTATTTGACAGACAGAGATCACAAGCAGGCAGAGAAGCTGACAGAGAGAGAGGAGGAAGCAGGCTCCCTGCTGAGCAGAGAGCCTGATGTGGGGCTGGATCCTAGGACCCTGGGATCATGACCTGAGCTGAAGGCAGAGGCTTTAACCCACTGAGCCACCCAGGCGCCCCTATCTAGCTGTTTTTTATAAACCTCTTGCTCTTACCCAAGTCAAAGTTAGAACTGTCACTCAGCTGGACTATTGCAGTTATCTTCCTTCCTGGTCTTCCTGCTTTCATCGTAGCTCTGCTATATGCTATAGGATATGCTCCACATAGGACCCAGAATGGTCTTTTAAAAACATTAGATGCTTTTTTTTTTTTTTTAAGTTTTTTTTTGTTTAAGATTTTATTCATTTATTAGAGAGAGAGAGCGAGCACAGGCAGACAGAGAGGCAGGCAGAGGCAGAGGGAGAAGCAGGCTCCCTGCGGAGCAAGGAGCCCGATGTGGGACTCGATCCCAGGACGTTGGGATCATGACCTGAGTCGAAGGCAGCCGCTTAACCAACTGAGCCACCCAGGCGTCCCCATTAGATGCTTTTTTAAAAAAAATATTTATTTATTTGATGGAGACAGAGAGCAGGGGGAGCGGCAGCGGAAGAGGGAGAAGCAGGCTACCCCCTGAACAGGGAGCCCAATGCTGGACTCCATCCCAGGACCCTGGGATCATGACCTACCTGAGCTGAAGGCAGTTGCTTAACTAATTGAGCCACCCAGGCATCCCAAGAACATTGAGCCACCCAGGCATCCCAAGAACATTAGTTGCTTTTAAAGCCATTGCTCAAAGCCCTGTGGTGACTTCAGTCTTATAGTGAAAGCTAGATCTTATAATGACTTACAAAGCCCTACATGACTTGTTCCCCCCACACCTGTCCCACCACCTCATCTCTGTATTTATAGTTGCCCTCATTCAGTTTGTGTCAGTCACCGTGGCTTGTTTGCTATTCGCATACACATCAAGCATATTTCTCCCTGTTCACTGCACCCTTTATTGCCAAAACTCCTCCCTGATAACTTGCAATGTGTGGGTTCCTCACTTACTTCCAATTTCTGCTCTGATCTCTCACCAT
This sequence comes from Taxidea taxus jeffersonii, assembly GCA_003697995.1. Lineage (NCBI taxonomy): Eukaryota > Metazoa > Chordata > Mammalia > Carnivora > Mustelidae > Taxidea > Taxidea taxus. The sequence continues at coordinate 192,887 of ML102635.1, forward strand.
GTCGTATCAAGGAGTCCTTCACAGTCTACCTATTTAAAATAGTAACATCCTTGGGACCCTTGGTGGCTCAGTCAGTTGAACGTCTGATTCTTGATTTCAGCTCAGGTTATGATCTCAGGGTTGTGAGATCAAGCCCCATGTCGAGCACCTGGCTGGTGCCCACTCTCTAAAATAAATAAATATTTAAAAATAGTAACATCCTCCATTGCCTAGCTTTATAGTAGGCCCCCCTTACCCACAAAGGATACATTCCAGTTCCCTCAGTAGAAGCCCAAAAACACAGGTAGTACTAAACCCTGTATATACCATGTTTTTCTTATATATATATATATACATATATATGTATATATATATTTATGATAAAGTTTAATTTATAACAGGCACAGTAAGAAATTAGCAATAATAAAGAATAATAAAAAGAACAATTATAACAATATACTATACTAAAAGTTATACAAATGTGGTCTTTCTCAAAATATTTTACTGTATTGTATTCATCTTTCTTACGATGATGTGGACGGATAAAATCCCTAGGCGCTGAGGTGAAGTAAGGGGAGTGACATAGGCATTGTGACGTAGTGTTAGGCTGCTGTTGACATTCTGAGGATGTGTCAGGAAGATCTTCTGCTACTGGACCACAGCTGACCACGGGTAAATGAAACTACAGAAAGCAAAACCATGGATAAGGAGGGGACTGTTGTATTTCTCCACCCTTCTGACTTAGACAACTTTATTGAAGTATTATTGACATGCCAGGAAATGCACATATTAAAAGTGTACTCTTTGGTATTTTTTTCTTTTTTTTTTTTATTTAAGCTTTTTTTATTTCAACATATAATGTAACCCTACCACCCTCTCCCAACCCCTTCTCCCCCCCCCCCCCCTCCCTCCTCTTATTTCCTTAAGAGCCTCTTTTGGTTTGTCTCCCTCCCATCTTTGATCCCATCTTGTTTCATTTTTACTTTTCCTACCACCTTAACCCCCACCCCCATATTGCATCTCCACTTCCTCATATCAGGGAGATCATGTGATAGTTGTCTTTCTCCAGTTGACTTATTTCGCTAAGCATAATACGCTCTAGTTCCATCCATGTCGTCGCAAATGGTAAGATTTCATTTCGTTTGATGGCTGCATAGTATTCCATTGTATATATATACCACCTCTTCTTTATCCATTCATCTGTTGATGGACATCTACGTTCTTTCCATAACTTGGCTATTGTGGACATTGCTGCTATAAACATTCGGGTACACGTGCCCCTTTGGATCACTACGTTTGTATCTTTAGGGTAAATACCCAGTAGTGCAAT